>OMLF01029921.1:30071-50970 GCA_900302615.1 Holocentrus rufus
CGCTATCTCAGAGCTCGCTATGTCAAGCAGGTTGGAGATCAGATCAACCTGGTCATCCCCTTCAATGTAAGCACACACACACACACACACACACACACACACCCACAGAGATATATATTTACATTCACATTCATATTCAACTAGTAACATAAAATTGCCATCAAATGCTTCGCAGTAATTCTATTTTATCTTACATCATGTTCAAATATACATCCAGCACATCTCTTTGTCCCTCTTCCATCCCCTCAGGGGAAGCCCAACCCCGTGGTGTCCTGGCTTAAGGACGGCCAGCCTCTGGATCCAAAGAGGGCCAACATTAGGAACAGTGATAAGGACAGCATCCTGTTCATCCGCACCAGCCAGAGGGAAGACTCCGGTGTCTACGAGATGACTGTGAAGGTGGACAGCTTTGAGGACAAGTCAACTATTACCCTTCAGACTGTGGGTGGGTCACATGTGCATATGCACTTACACACGTCCCAGTAAAAAAAAATGATTTAGTTGCACAGTTGCATGTTTGACATGTATGAATGCAAGTGTTATTCGAGGTTACTCTATTGGATTAGCTTTATTAGTGCAGCTGTCTAATGTGTTGAAAAGTGCAGGACTCACTTCAAAAGAAAGACAGAGCTAACCAACATCCGTGACACCTATAACAGTCACACCATTTGACCCAGTTCATGTGGTTGAGCCTCACCCACCAAAAGTTTCTGCTATGACATGTGAACCAAGTTTAGGTTCAATAGTGTAACAAGAACATGAAAAATGAGGCGTTTCTCCAAAAAAAAAAAAGAATCTAATATATAATATTTACCATCTCACTCTGTCAGTTCATTGGTTCAAGACAAGAAGAAGCGAGACTCTTATGATGAGTCTGTAGTTTTTGCTAGCATGAATGTTTCTGACACAAGCGTGTACAGCCGTGCTCAAACCCACAACTTTACAGCATCACGTGCATATTACCATTTACCTGCACATTAACTTTTGTTGATAATTATGTATCCTCAGAACTGCCTGGTCCTCCTGCCAGTGTGAAGCTGGTGGACACCTGGGGCTTCAACGCTGCCCTGGAATGGACGCCGCCCACTGATAACGGCAACACAGAGATCACTGGATACACCGTGCAGAAGGCTGACAAAAAGACTGGGGTGAGACACACATTCGGAATAAATCCACAAATAAACACCGATGCTTACACCCGGACAGTCGCTCTCTCAGACTATGTTGAATAGCAGACACTTGAGATGTTTTATGTCAGTCTGTGCTAACAGTTCCTTCATCAAGCTGATTTATTCTTGACTCACCTGACTATGGCAGCATCCTGGGAATATTTATAAAAATTTATGTGAGCTCAGATTTGGATTTCAGCAACTGTTCTCCATCTTATAGATCCAGCTCCTCTAAACAGCGGATCTGCCTTGGATCACTGCACCTCTTTTATCTGGGGGATCATTCTCAGCCTAGCTAAATGCTAATTGGTCTTTTTAGCACCATGACTGATGATCTCTTTTGTGGTTCTGAAAGGAGTCTGGCAGGGAGGTGAGAGCGTGCTGCTGCCAGGGAACACGGGATATTTAACTGAGTGCTCCCAGAGCCAAGAAATCAACATAGAGGCCAGGGCCTGTCCAGACACAGGCTTAAAAATACACATACACACTTGCACATATAAACACAGTCCCTCTCTCTCCCTCTATTTCTTTTGCTCTCACACTTACAATTTAAGTGAAGTGGCATAAAAGCTAATTTTGTGGGTGGGTGTGGATGAGGGTAAACGCAAGGTTAAGCTTGGTGTCCTTCTCCTAATGATAGTGAGTATAAACAGAGATTGTCTATATAGGGAGATATTCCATCCACAAGAATATCTGAGACTAAAATGAACAGCGGTCAATGGGACTTTTCCATAAAATTTTCTCTCGATAATATTTTTTTTTACTGTATATTGGTAAAAATGATGATGATGGATTTTTTTTGGTTTTGTTTTTTTTAAGATTTTTTTTGGCATTTCTGCATTATTCGACAGTGACAGTGTAGATAGAAAGACGGGGTGAGAAAGAGGGGATGACATGCAGCAATATACCAACAATGCAACGCAAAAGGTTGAACGGAGTATTTGCCGTGACGTAGCAGCAGAACATCTTTGCATGCAGCTTGTGGAAAAGTCAGCTGTCAGGCCTAAGATTGTTCCTCAAAAGCAAAGTTGAACGTTCCACATCATGAATGCAGTGATAATGTGACCACCGATATGAAGGTGAATGTCAGAAGAGACAGAGCAAATATAGGGCAGGCAGCTACAACATATGATATAACTCCTGGTTGTTACACACATGCCACCACCCGCTGCCTGCCAACAGTTAAATGCCAGATAAATAACATACACAGCTTATGGACTTGTTATTCATCTGACATTTAACGACTTCGACAATGGACATTTTCTTGTGTAGAAAGCCCCTGGTCTTTGTCTTAAGTTTGTCTTAGGGTTATTTGCACATCATAACAAAAATTGGTAAAAAGGAGAAAAGAAAAACTATATAGTTATTGTGCTAGAGAGGTCAGTATAGGCTGGAGTGAATTTAACTCAATTGACTCGTCCGTTTAGTCATTAAATGCATAATGATTACTAGGCCATTAAAGGATGATTAATAGGAATATATCATAATTATATGGTTATATTTCATATAGCAATATATGTGTTTTAAACAATGAACAATGAGCTGCTGTTGGGTGTTATGCTGCCAAAGTAGATAGACTTTCTGATCTGAATTATTGTGCTGTGTGTGTGTTATGTTGTTTTCCATGCTGTGTTTGTGTAGCTAAACTGGAGTTTTGTTGTGTCTTGGCATGAAGGAGTGGTTCACAGTGCTGGAGCACTACCACAGGCTAAATGCCACCATCTCAGACCTCATCATGGGCAACTCCTACACCTTCAGAGTGTTTGCTGAGAACAAGGTGGGCAGCAGTGAGTCCTGTGCTGTCACAAAGGAGGTGGCCACCATCCAGAAGACAGGTAACCTTTAGAGTCACTTCCTTTCAGAGGTCACATTTTGTTATGACTTTAGTGTGTGGTAGACCATGACAGGCCTTTTTGGTACAACAGGAAGTTGCTGTGATACTGAGCCTGTGAGTCCTGTACATGTGTGTTTAAAGGAATAGTTCACCCAAAAAATGAAATTTTTGCCATCATCTACTCACCCTCATGAGTGCGGCAGGAAAGTCAACCACACACCTCCCTGTTAGCCTTGTCCAACCATCAGTACAGTATTAAGCAGATGTCACCATGCTGTCCAAAATATTGCAGTCAGGCACACCTGAGTGCTGCAGACAAATGATACTCAAGAAATGTGATATTCTCACTCTGTTTAACTTTTATGTGCAATGTATAACAACTTGTATCAATTGCAAAACTAATGTATACTCCTCTTGATTCTGATGCTGCAGAAAATGCAGCTTTGCTTGTATACTTTTGAGGCCTAACACTTGCACAGGGTCTCTCTTTGACCAGTCTGATCTAGATGTTGTTCCATGTGTCGTAGGTATCGTGTACACACCCCCTGAGTACAAGGAGCACGACTTCAGCGAGGCACCCAAGTTCACCACAGCCCTCGCTGACCGGGCTGCTACTGTGGGATACACCACCAAACTGCTGTGCTCCGTTCGTGGATTCCCCAAGGTCAGGTTCTTACTTTGCCAACACACACACACTCATACATTTACACACACACACACACACACACCACAGTCTGCATAAAATCCCATGAGTCAGTTCATTGTTTGATGTGACATTCTATCCACTTGAATGTCCAGCATCACAATAGGCTTCCCAGCATGCCTCACTGGTAACTGGTGACAGGTGCTGACTGCTTGGTATTTTAGCATTTGATTCAGGGGTAATTAAATGGTGACCTGTAAGCACTTTGGAACAAAGACAAACTTAGCATAGCTAGGAAAGCGAAAGGAAAGCTGTGAGGAAAGAAAGTGTTTATCCTAGAACATGGGAGACATTCCCACCACACTGCCACGCTCCAGTGGGTCTGTTGAAGTTTTAGGTATTTCTTTCTAAAACTGAAATACTTTCCTGTCGTTTTTGAAAGTTTGGACAAATTTTTTATTTTTTTTTTATTTTGTATTTTAACATTCTGGTTCCCCTCGATAAACCATTTGAGTATTGTACACCACTCTAAATGAGGTATTAATGTTGCTGCTATAAAGATCAGCTGTTGGATAGGGCTGGCCCAGCTCTGGTATGTCTATGTGAGGTTTCAGTATGTCTCACTCTGTTCTTGGTGACCAGCGCTCTGGTTAAACATATCTTTACAGTTGTCTGACTGACGCAGATGGTTTAGATGGCAGGCCACGGTGGAAATACAGTTGATTATGTGACCTGGCCGTCCTTGGCTCCTCACCGAGTGAGAACAGAGGGGAGTGGGCAAGCTGTGCATGCCAGTGTAGTTGAGATATATGAGACAGGTCCTTATGGAGGCTAGAACTGCCCCGCCTGATTGCCTCCTAAAGGCCCTATGTTGACCATGCATGCCAACACAAGGAATCATGCAGTGCACAGAAAAGAGACGAGGCCTGGAGGGGTAACAAACAAACACTGAAGGAAGGAGGGAGGGGGTAGAGGGAAAGGGTGTAAGGCTGGTAGATAATCTTGTTTCAGAGACAGCTGACATTTTAATTCCGGTGTCCATGCGGCTATATGTGCATGCGGATGATTTACAGAGTATATTCAACGGCATAGCTGCTGCATGCACAGTGGTACTCGGGTTCATCACAGATGTCCAAACAGATGCTTGTATTTCCATGAGGACCAATTTGCCGGTTCGCGCCCTAGGTTTAAACCAGGAACCATTTAACAGGATTTATCATGGCTAAATGAGTTCTTCATGCTCCTCTCTTTGGACTGGCAGGCTTGCAATACTGCAGCTGCTATCAGCAGTAGCAGTTTTGTGGGTGTGTGTGTGGGTGGGGGTGTTGGTGGGTGTGTCTGTGGGCTATGTGAGTATTTGCAACATGCTTTTATTATGCCACCATCTCCTCTTTGGCTCAGTGTCCAGTGTGTATAGAGAAGCGCTGATGAGGCATGTAGACATTGGTATGAGATGTTCTCCTGCAGTTTCTGATAAAGAGCTGTCACTGAGACTAGAGAGATAGAATAGTATTTGGATAAAGCTGCGAGGGAGAGGGGAAAGAGAGTAGATAAGGTGTGATTAACAAGAGGAGGCTGAGATAAGAACGGCCTGTTGTCCTCTCATGGCCAAGTGGAGATGCTGTTGTATCACAGAAGGCACTATTTTTGCCACCCAGCCAGACCACAGCTCTGTTATCAGTGACACTATCCTGTAATACCCACACTGGGTGCTAAAAAACAGAGAGAGGGTGGGGCCTGTAAGAGGTGGAGGAAGTTAAAGTAAGGGAGTTGGTAACATGAAGAGACTTGTAATAACTGTAAGGTTTCTGCAATCACACAATAATCTCTTCTAGCCTCAAACATTATGGATATGAATCATCCATAATGGCTTGGTCTAAAACCTTAAAAATCAAAAATCCAACTCTACTTTTTTTTTAGTTGTTTCCTGCATTTCCCAGAATGCCTTCCAGCAGCCCCCAAGAGAGCACACCTTAACTTATTCTATTCAGTAACTGTGAAAAGAGAGAACAACATAAATAGCATATTAACAAGAATAAAACAAGTTCTTCTAGCAAGAGTTGTTCCCTTTAATAAAAACATAGTGGCATTGCTTCCTGGTCTTCTGAGGCTGCTGTCAGGGGAGAAATTGGTATCTGTTCCTCTTGCAAATACATGGTGGAGAAGAGGTTCAAGCGTGCATGCTACAGTGCTGAAATGTTGAGGTGTAATTCAGTAACCGGGGTCACTGAGCAAGAGACACCACTCTGGAACACGAGGTTTCAGATAGGAATGTCCGTGCCAACTGAAATGTCGTTTCAACCCAGAGCGGTGGATTCCCGGGGGTTAGGAAAAAAGCTTGGGTTACTCCCTTTCTATCCGTTTCTAACAGTCAGCATGGACTGACAGGGCTTATTGGGAGACAAGTTGACAGTCACAATGTGCATACACCAGTAGAATGAACTAGAATGACAGAGTGATCCTGAGAGGCTGACCATCCAGTGTTGGTGAAGAAATTAACTTCTCGACTCTAGTTTCCAGCTTTCACTCAGTGCAGCAGAATTTATAACCGAGGCATTCATGTGGCATTGTCTTAAAAAGTACCTACATTGGTTTGTTGGCCCAAGGGAAATATCACCAGCACTTTCAGATCCTGCTGAGCTCAGAATAACAACCGTGCATCTAGTACATCAATAAATCTCCTTCCTCTTTCCTTCTCTGTCTTTCTTCTCTCTTCATCTCAGCCTAAGATTGAGTGGTTGAAGAACCAGATGGTCATCGGTGACGACCCCAAGTTTCGCCAGCTCTCCAACCAGGGCGTTTGCTCCCTGGAGATCCGTAAGCCCTGCAGCTTCGACGGTGGTGTGTACACCTGCAGAGCCAAGAACGCCCAGGGAGAAGCCACTGTCTCCTGCAAGCTGGAGGTGAAACGTATGTATCTGCAAACAACAGAATATTTTAAAAAATCACATGGAAGTGAGTAGAGTGCTGTTGCAATATGGCAAGAGGAATTACTCCATCATGAGCACAGAACATTAAAGGATTTTTTAAAGTATTGTCCACAACTACAGAAGTTCGAAAGGGTTACATGAGCTCTATCATAAAGCTCTATCATAAAGTCTATCATATGCTGTGCAGCACATGATAACCAGTTTCTATAACTCCAAATTTTCATTAAACATGTTCTTACCTTAAAAGACTATTTTTAAATCGTCTTTCCTCCTCTTGGTCCCAACAGAGGTTATTGTTCCAGAACCTGACAAGGAAAAGGGCAAATAAACCGACAGTCGCTCGTCCAGAGGTAAGGACCAAAGATCGAGAAATGCCCACATTCACATGCAAGAGAGAGGATGAGAAAAGAGAGAGTTTTTGGTTATCTGGTGTTTTGCTAACTGTGGTGTTTATGGGTGGGAGTGCACTTAATACATGTTTCTCCATCTCCACACTAACAGAAATCTTTCATTCACTTCCGTGGCCCATCCTCCTCAGTGGCTGTCACCACCATTCTTTGACAGGGCAATGCCGATTAATTTTCATCTTTGATAATACTTAAGTGGGTGTTTGCCTGTTTTGAATTGCAGTGTTCTCAAGCTCAGCATCACATTAGAGTCAATAAGAGCTCGTCATCCCCTCCCTTTTTACCCTGTTCCCCCCCGCCTCCTTTGGATCCTGCATTTGGATCCCTGTCTTGCGCCTCTTGCACCCCCTCCTCCCCATCTTTCCTATCCTTCCATCCTTACATGTGGCAAGCCCCACTTTTGGATGCAGTAATGTGCCAAAGATTAAAGTCAGTCAAATACTGATACCAAACAGCCATTTGATGTTTTTCCAGCTTTGAATTTTCTATTTCTGTCCTCGCTATTAGACAGCCATGTTCATGCTTGGGTTTTGACACTCTTGTTTAAGCTTTTAAATGCTTGAGGGGTTTACCCTTTCAAGGAGTGCCAGTAGAGATGTGCTCCTTGGTGTCTGATTATTCACAGCCGTGCTCATAGGTGCCACTTCAACTGCTGAGGAGATAAGCCTCATAAAATGATTGAAAAAAGGAATCTGTGTTAAAGTGAGAGGGAATGTGGCAAGATGAATACAAAGGGATGCAAGATTCAAAGATTCAAAAGAAAAAAGGAAGAGAAACCGAAGCAGGAAGCAGAGAAGTTTCAGTCAGAGAAAAATTAATGTAGAGCATGGGTTCCCAAATTTGTGTCAGGGGACTGCCAGGGGTCTTTTAGAGGGTTTCAGGGGCTCCCCAGCAAAAGGGGGGACACGTTAATTTGATGGCTTTCCCTGAAGTCAAAACAGCAAGGGAATGAATGTTTTAATCATAACTGATTCTAATTTAACTATATCAACGCAAGTTTTCTTCTCACCTGACAACAAAGTCCCCCAAAATGGGGTGGTGAGTTTTAATGTTATTTGGCTGACATGGAAAAGTTTGGGGAACTTCTGATGTACAGCGAGAGGGACAGTAAACGATGACGATGGTAAAGGGATGCAAAGGATAGTTCAGGGTTGCAACAGAGGTAATGGTTTTCTCTTACTATAAAGGACATACCGCTGGATCTTTTTACAGCTTGGTGCAACCCTATCGCTTTGCACTCCCTCTATACATTCAGATCCTATTAGCACGGTGCCAATCACAGCATTTGATATTCTTCACATGGCTTGCTTTGTCTGCTCGTTCCCTCTCTCTCCTTGCCTCCCTCTCACTGTTTATAGAGCTTGGTGACTAAGTGACATTATCAGTCTTGTAAGTTGAGTTTCTCCGCCTCTCCTTCTCATTAGTCTCTTGTCAATCTCCCCTGGCGTATCAGTGGCAGTGGGACGGGGTGCGAGATGCGGCCCCATAAGGCGCAGCCATACATGGGAGGGCTCCTCTCAAGAAGTGGGGGGAGGGAGGCGGGGTGCCTTCGCGTGGGGGTAGGGATGATGTCAGCACGGCACTCCACAGCTTCTAAAAATGACTCCATATGATCCGCCACACAGCTAAACTCTTCACATTACCATGAGTCAACAGGCGGAGGGGAGTCCTGTGAGAAGAAGGGAGAATCAGCTAAGAGGGTAGAAACCAGGCCACATAACCCCTGATGCAAAAGGCCATACACTTTCTCTCAAAAAGGTTTCCTGGCCCACGTGGTTATTAAAACCCTCATGACCCAGTTTAACCTCTTTCCTCCTTTAACTTTCTTTCCATCAGCGCCTTAAAAGGACCAGCAGGAGTCCAGGTCTTATGTTTTAAGGTGAGTTTGCATGTGTGCATCTGTATGTGCGTGCTGTATAACAATACATCTTTCTGACCTTTTCTGTGTCTCTCTTTTTTGCTTCAGAGGGTTTGTGCAGGTGAGAGAAAGAGACAAGGGGCCGGCTGTGCAGCAGTATGTACATAATGAAGAAAGGAAGAGAGCATAACACATAACACACATCTATTTCCTCCCCCACCCACAGACACATCCTCCCTCCACCCTTTTCAGTGTGCAGAAATGCTACACATACATTGCCAATCCCAGTTCACCAAATGAACTTGTGACATCAAAAAAAAAAAAAAAATGCAGCATTTTGCAATTGTTACCTTAGTTGGCTATAATGACATGTAATCTATGAATGTATTGACAGTGTTTTTTCCTGCCTATGCCTATTTCTGTTTGTTATATATGTATACTACCCAATAAAACAATGAACCAGTGAACATGCTTTAGAAATGACTTTATGCATTTGTATTAAAATGTGTTTTTGCACTCTAATCTGCCTTTCACATGTCAGCAGTGCCACGATCAAAATACTTATTGCATGCTGCTTACAAGACAATGCATAGTTATAAGCTACATAAAATCCAGGTGTGCAGGCCATTGTGCATGGGAAACCTTTTTAGAAAACTTGATGAGCTGAAAGTCAGTTTAACCACCCTGTTACTAAAGATATTATTTCATGATATTCACAAAGTAGTAGCGGTTGCCCATTCATAAAGTAGTCAATGGATTGTATTTAAATTACGTCATTCTACTGAGCTAGAAAGAGGAGAATGGATGTACATTATGATGATTTTGCTGACTAGGTAGCTGCTCAGTAGAGAATTTTTCCTCATATTAACATTCATTACAAACAAGTACGTCTGGGATATATGACTTCAAATCAATATGATGAACTCAAACATTTACGCTTATAATGAGAAATAAATGCTTTTTTTTTTCTTTTTTTTTTTGCACATTTTATTTTGTCTTCCAACATATTTCCCTGACAGCTAAAGGTCTATACTACATTATGTTCTGAAAGGTCTTGCTTTGAATATACCAAATTATTAAAGCTGTGATATCTTTTGTAATGAAGGGATGCATATCTCATCTTGATAAATTAAATATTATTTGAGGAAATAAATCCTGGAAACACACAGATTAACTAAAAGTGATTATATTGAACACTGTTGCACAGTGCACATTTAGAAACAATGCTTGGACTATTTACCAGATTTTGATTATTTATCAAATGCAAACTATGATGTTGCATTCATTTTAATCACAAGTTTTTCAATTTCTCATCACATTAGAGAGCTGGCTGTGCAGCTGATGCACAACCAGAACAGAGGCAAATCCATTCAATCAAAAGGAGTGTACAGCTGTGGAAACGAAAGTGAAACTTAATTTACAATTTGCTCCAATCTCCGCTTGTGTTGACGGGTAGGTGTTTTTTAAACTATATGTTTAAACAGTTTTTTGCCACTGTTTAATGATATTAAGATAAAAATGTTGCTAAATATGATAACTTGTAGAACAAAAATCAGAACTTGTATAAAATTTAAAGTCACACAAAAAACATGGAAACTTTTTGGAAAGTTTTCACTCACCCGTGATTAGAATTTCTTTCTTTCTCTCTTACTTTCTTTCTTTTTTTCTTTTTACACTTGAGACCAACCACAACTGGGTGGTTACAACCTCGGTGGCATCACACGTGCTTCCGCATCAGAAGGTGACGAATCTTCACACCTTGACTGTTGCACAGGTTTTCAGTGTCAACTGTTACAGAGCTTTTTCACAGCAGCCATTTTCACATGAAATAGGAGGTAAACTCAGGTGTTACTTTTCATATTAATTACATCTACATCTGCAACTCAGGATCTGTCTCTGCAGTAGTGGGTCACAGTTGACCAGTGACCTCGGTGCCCCTGAGCCTGGGCCCAATTGGCCCGTTCCAGGGTACAACCCCTGCTGTCAACTGAGTAACACATTGAATCCCCAGCAGCTCCAGCGGTGCTGCTGGGGATTCAATTATAGCTGACCAAACACTTTGACCTCCCTGTGCCGGGCAAAAATTTCCCCATGGGGAACCAAACCAAAGTCTGTGGTGCTGTTGGTGCTATTTCGAGTTGAGATGCCTCCTTACCTCCAAGTGTGCATCCCATAGATTTGGCCCATGGCTCTGCAAACCTGAACCAGTTCAACATGTTCTTCAGATCTCATGTTAGACGTGAAGTAGTACTTGTGAGTGGTTTATCTGTTCATTTCACTGTATCTCATTAGATAAGCCAATTGAATTTGGGCAAAATATTGTGCTGTTATGGTAGGACGTGCCTTTTCATCATAAACAATTATCACAATTTGTGTTTTGAGGCCATCTTGAGAAATTCTTGCATAACTGTGTACAAATAAGGAAGGTAGTAATGAGAAACTGGCTGACTGGCTGGTTGTGTGTATGATTAGCTTTATCTCCACCTATTTCAAATACACTAATTTGTCTATGACAGTAAACACTAGAAACTTTGTTGAAAATGTACAAGTCTGCCCAATGTAAGAGATGTGTTACAGACACTATTGTCTTCTCTGTGTTCTACTGACACCCTATGGTGAGACAAAACACTGACAGAGGAACATCAGTGTGCCATTCTATCAGTCTGACATCTCATGAGTCAGATCTTAACTTGCCCCTGAAGCACACTATGTGCTTCAGGGCGCCCTTTTTCTTCTGAAATTCATCACCAGAGATTAATGATCATATGTGACCACTGAGCATGGGTTTTAAATGCACTGTGAATGTTATTTATACATGGTTCTTTAGTAAGGCATTACAACAAAATATGTTTTGAGTTACTGGGAATTGAAAGTTGAGACTAAAACACTTTCCTCATACATGTCAAGAGAGCGGAAGATCACTCCCAGCTGACAAAACGAGAACATCACTGTGGCGTCTGTGGTTGATGGACAGTTTTTTGGCTTTTTTTGACTGTAGTTCACAGTTCCTCTAAAGTTTCAGAATATATTTTCACACATAAACAGCTAGACAGTTTGTTTAATATGCATAAAGGTGATGCATTATGTAATTACACCAAGCCATTTGTGACTCTGTCTTTACTTTTGATTGAGGTTTTAATCAGTTCAGCTCACAAACAGCTTCCAATTCTCAAAGCTTACATGTCATGTCAGTACATCACAAAATTGTATGTTTTGTTCAGTTTCTTGGCCTTGTCACATTTTAAAAGATCAGCAGGAACAAATGCATGTTACGAGGACAAACATCTGAATGTGGTTGACCAAGACTTCCTGTTGCTTCAAGGAAGTGCCACACGTCACAGACAGGAAAGCTGCTGTCCTGAGGTGAGTTTTGAAATTAGAATCAAACACACGCCCATGCATTTATTTCCTTGAATATGCTGTGCAGACAGCATATGACAAAACACTGATGATAGCTGCGCTCTGTGCATACAGCAACCTCTACACATGTGCAGCTCAATGGAAAATGTGGCTCATCAAGGTCTTCAGCGTCTTATGTAAGTTTTTAGGTGGCTGCATGTGCCGTAAATCTTTTTTTTTTTTAGTTTTTGTGGTTGAACAATTGGTATAAATACAGTAAAATGATACTTACTAAACTGAAATGCTCTGATTTTAGCTCTTTGAACTCTACTGATATGTATGTATGTATGTATGTACATATATATATATATATATATATATGTGTGTGTGTGTGTGTGTGTATGTATACTGAGTCTAAACTGAATTTCATAGTCATTTCATAATATTCAGTTTAAACTGTGCTGTTATAGGGTTTGAGCACACTGTCAAGGCCATAGCGTCAGTTAATTCAAGAAATAAAAAAGGAAATGCACTCTTGTCAAATATAGCTGACACTAGAAAATTCAAAGCTGTAAATAAACCAACTGTGTTTTTCCTCAACAGCTTTCACTGCTCTTTGTGCTGCTCAGACTCAGTATGGTAAGAAAAAATACTTGCACAGTGTTTGAAAAAACATCAATGTTTGGTGTTACAGATGGTAATGATTATGAATAGCAATTTAAAGCTATTTTTGCTTTTTAAACATATGGAAGAACTTTCCGCCTATGTCTTATAGCCTCAAAACAGGTGGACTCTGATTCTTTAATGCTAATCACATTTCCCAGGAACAGAAAATTGTCTAAAACATGCTCAGTAAAGCAGATGCAAAATACAGGCATGGTGAAAATTAAATTAAAATTGATTGTTTTTGTTTCTTTTCATTTCTCCCCTAGCAACTACTGCCTCCCTCGCACGCATACCTATCTCCCACATGCACACAAGCATCCATATTCTAATTCACAATGACCCAATATTGCTGCATTTCTATGGTTTTATCTCTATAAAAAAACAAATACATTACTGTTCATTTAAAAAGAGAAAAAAATAGAAATAAAAGTCTACTGCAGTCACCATAAATTCAATTAACTAAACATTGTTAGTGTAGTAAAGTTTGGAAGAACCTGCAGTTTTGAAACTTTATGACACTAGGGAGAATGTAATATAATGTCATAAATTAAATTTTGGGATGTTATGCTGTATTTAGGAAGCTTGTGTAAGCAGGCAAAGACAACAGGAAGTGGAACAAAGTATTTTATTGTTATGTCTCTGGCAGTAACTGAAAGCATGGACTTCCTGACAATAATCATATTTCATTACAGGCTACTCTAAAGGCATTAGCATGTTTTCAATTGTTCTGTTCACCTGTTTTCTTAACTACATCTTGCATGCAAGGGCCTTTTTCTGTTGTTTTATTATTGCATTGGTTAATGGTATTTATGTGGTATTTTGTTCTTTTTGATACAGTGGGCATTTTCTATGTCTATATGAAGTCTAATTAACTGACTGTATTTTCAGTTTACTTAGCTCCATTTTCATCCTTGGTACCAGCTGATGGTTTCATATATGAACATAGATGTGGACAATTACTGCTGTCATTGTTTGTATCTCCACTTGTGATATTGTTGAAGCACAAGTGTTGGCCGTTATGATCTAAATCCTAACCTCCGTACCCCTAATATCCCTTAGACCAAACCATGGGTCCTCAAGCCACTCTGCTTCCAATGTTGAGAGTGACTCCAACTCTGTCTCTGGATCCACCTGCTGGCCCAATTTATCCAGGTGAAAGAGCCGTTCTGAGCTGTAGTGCCAGTGGCAGCTCTCCTGACTGGACATATCTGTGGTACCACGAAGACCAAGACACACCTCTACCACCTTCAGATCCCAGTTCGACCAGTTATACCATTAACCGTGTTGGGGTGGATAATAATGGCACATACTGGTGCAGAGTCAAGCGTGGAGAGGAGATGTCAGAATTCAGCAAACCTGCTTCATTAAATGTCATTGGTGAGATTTCAAATTCAATGGTTTTGCCATCGTCAAGCCTCTTAGAGGAAGAGTGATCATGCAAAATCCCATCACTTTTTGAAGGGTTTCATCACAATATAGATTAATTTTGGACAAATAAAAATGCATCCGTCAATATGATGATGATTGTAAGCAAGTGTCTTTAATATGAACCCATAACGTGATTAATTTAGGTGCAAGAATTTTTGAAATCTCATTTTGAAACAACTCATTCTTAAAGGCACTTATTTCAAGCAATATGTAAATTATCTCAATACCTTTTAATAAACTTCCAGAGCTACCCAAGCCTGTTCTGGCCCAGCAGACCCAATGGTTGGATGTGTTCCCTTCTGAAACAGTGCAGTTGAGTTGTACGCTTGATAAAAACTCTGACTGGACCTTTACCTGGTACAAAAATGGGATAATACTGGGTAAAGACTCAGCGGTGTCCTTGGCTGCAGATGGATCAATGCTTACTATCACCCCAACATCAAAATCATATTCTGGAAATTACCATTGTAAAGGTCAACACAAGGTAAAGCCAGTTACCTCTGAAGATAGTGATTCACTTCTCCTTGATGTCTATGGTAAGTTGCATTATGGTCCATCATTCATATTATTGTTGTATGTCAGGGTATTTTTTTAATAGAAAATGACTGAAAATATACCTTTTTTTTCCTTTTTGAGTAGAAAACAGGCCCAAACCCGTGGTTACTCAAACTCCAAACTTGGACAAGATGTACACTGGAGAGCCTGTTTCCTTCACCTGTAAGGTTGATAGGTCTTCTGGATGGGAGTATGTTTGGTACAAAAACACAGAAGAGATTCAAACATCTGAAAATTATAACATGGCCTCACCAAGCACATCTAACAGTGGACAGTACTCGTGCCAAGCCAAAAGAGGGAAGACCCCGTTCCATACAGAGAAGAGTGAAGCGATGAGTCTGCATTTCTCTGGTAAGCCCTTCATTATAAATATAATATAATATATATAATATAATATCTAAACTTTACCTTGGAACTACAAATGATACACTCATGTACTTGTGTGGAGGTGAGCCTCTGTTTATATTTGAGCATATTTACGTACAAATGTCACTTCCATCTGTCAACAGGGTGCACATTTATATTGTTACTTGTTAAATTCATTGCTTTACATTTCTAGTATATGCTCTTGCACATTTCTGTGAAGACCGACATGTTATGGTGAAAAGATAATCTTTGGTGGCGGGTGATGTCACTACCTGTTGTATTATATGGAAGGTGACATCACCACCAAAGACCAGTCACCCTGGTGGCCTAATCTTCTCGGGTCTTTGTTCAAGGGACGAGATCAAAGCCATTATGGAAAACCCCTCTTACCGTCTCTGCAACAAGTGTTGGTGCAAAGAAATAACAGCTCTCTGCTTTATATAGACACTGTGTCCTCACACACGCCCGGTGCAGATCTTTACTCTATTGAGTGCACTCTTCAAGTATTATGTCTGATTCTGTGTTGGTGCAGTGATGACACCCTTTCACTTAGGTTCAGCTGACACATTGCATCTCTAATGTCAACATTTTTGTGAGTTTTCCATTCACTGCATGTTTCCAGACCCACCTAAACATCTCTTGTGCTACAGACACAACTGTTAGATGTGTTCCAGTCAGTGCTTGATCAGGCCATTTGCCCATTTGCAACAGCTAAGTACACTGACACATTGTGTCTTTAATGTCAAAACCTTTTGTTGCATACTTACAGAGCCACCCAAGCCATTACTGGAGCAAAAGACACCATGGTCGGATGTGTTCCAGTCTGAGAAAGTGGAGTTTAGCTGTGCCGTTGCTGGCAGCTCTGACTGGACTTTTACCTGGCACAAGGATGGTAAAGAGCTCCCAAAAGAAACGCTGTCCTTGGGTGCAGAGGGGTCAACACTCACCATTCCTTCAGCTACTCGAACAGATCAAGGATCCTACACCTGTAAAGGTCATCACAAAACCAGGAAAATCAGCTCTGGATTCAGCAATACAGCTAGTCTCACAGTTTATGGTGAGTTTCCATCCTTCTATAAAGCTACGTGTACAGCACTAAAGTTTAATATACTCAATGTGCATTATTTTCAGTATTCTTTACATACTTAATATATTTAAGTTGCAATTAAAAGGTATTTAATATGTACTTAAAGTGTGCTAAGTGTGCTTTACTGTACTCATTTAGGACTCCTTAAATTGTAATATAATATACTTAAGTATACTTTTCAAATCATTCCTCATTTACTTAAAATCAGCTTTGAATGTGCTCAAATCATATTTTAATTATCTTGCAGTGTTAAAAAATAAAAAAATAAAAAAATAACAACAGCAGCAAATTTACAATACACAATGAGCATTTTTGCTCCCACTTCAGAATACTGTATTTATGTATACTTAAAGCATACTTATATGTAAAATAATTAAAGCATGCTTAAATGTATTTAAGTATACTTTAAATCAGTACATTAAAACACTAAATAAATACACTTTATTGTATTTAAATTTAGTGCATTAGGTATTGATGTAATTTTAATTGACTTATTACTGTTCATTTATATTTTAAGTAAACCTAAGTGTATTTTATTTTTACTAGTTTTTTCATCTTACTCTAAATTGCCCGTCGGTGTGAATGTGTGTGAGTGTGTTTGTCTCTGAGTTAGCCCTGCGATGGACTGGCAACCTGCCCAGGGTATTTCCCTGCCTGGGATAGGCTTAAGCCCCCCACAGTCCTGATTAAGAATAAGTGGGTATAGAAAATGGATGGGTAGATTGACAACCTTTGGATTAATACATTATCATGTACTATAGATGTGCTGTGGTTTCACAAATAGAAGCTTGACAAGTAAAAATCTATGGTATTGGTGATATGGGATGAATTATCTTTTCATTTTAGAAAACAAGCCCAAACCAACGATAAGCAAGGATCCTGACTTAAAGGACATGTATGTTGGAGAAACACTGTCCATCAGCTGTAAGGTTGCCGTGTCCTCTGGCTGGGTGTATCTGTGGTACAAAGATGGAAAACAACTGTCCAGATCTAGCACCAGTCAAAACAGTTATATCTTCCGCTCTCTTGCTCCTTCTCATGGTGGGATATATACATGCAAGGCCACCAGAGGTACATCAGCTTTCCCCACAGAGGTCAGTGAGGGAGTGACCCTGAGTATCCTTGGTAGGTACAAACATTTTAAATTATTAGCTTTATGTCATACGAAAATATACAAAATCCTTTTTTTTCTAAATGTGTAAATTGTTGATCTTCATCTATATGCAGATGACAGTCATTAACTATCGTGCTGTTACTCTGACCGAAACCTTTAAAAAACTCCAAGCTGATTTTAAACCATACAAGCCACTCCATTTTGTTTGAAAGTTGTTGTGGATTTATCAAACTCGTGTTCAATTATTGATTCATTATCATAGCAACTATTAACAATACTTTAAATTACAGGACACAGCGCAACAGCACACATGGAAATGTTTAAGTGAATTTATAAAATGATGTTCTTTCTATGTAGATATTCCTTTTCCATCTCTGGACCTGCAGACACAGTGGCTTGATGTGTTTCCATCTGAGAGAGTGGAGATGAGCTGCAGGGTTCCAGGCAGCTCTGACTGGACGTACACCTGGTACAGAGATGGAAAGGAACTCAGTGCTGATGAGAACATATCCCTTGGTGCAGAGGGATCATTTCTCAACATGACTGCTGCTAAACGCTATGAAGGGGGCTACAACTGCAGTGGACAACACAAAAACAGGGCTGTAAAAACTGAATTAAGCAACACAGAGATTCTCACTGTCTACCGTGAGTGTTCTGCATGACTCAGAATTTTCTTAATAACTTTTCCTCTTCTGGTTACTATTGCTTGTATGAATGGTTAACACAATTATTTATGATATCACTAAAAATAGAATATTTTTTTTCTGGGCCATTTAGCGAGCAAGCCGAAGCCAGACATGACCCAAAGCCCAAATGTCGAGAAGGTCTATGTCGGAGAGTCAGTGTCCTTTGTCTGTAAAGTTGATGTCTCAACTGACTGGGTGTATGTGTGGTACAAAGATGAAGCAGAACTCCCTGCTAGCGGCGATACCTTACACATTGATTCTGCTGATTCATCAAATGGCGGGATCTACAAGTGCATGGCCAAGAGAGGCAAAGCACAATTCAACACAGAGTACAGCCAAGAACGGATTATACGGATAAATGGTGAGCCAAAGAAATTACTTTTTGCTATGTTTTAATGGATCTCATACTGTATATTGTATAGGATAAATCTGAGGATATGAAAAATGCTATTGTATCTATTTCTCTTCAGAAATCCCCGCACCATCTTTGAAGCTAATCACCCCATGGGATCATGTGTTCCAGTCCGAGTACGTAGAGTTAAGCTGTGACATTGAGGACAGGGCTGAGTGGACCTACACGTGGTTCAAAGATGGACATGAGCACCAGCTTCAAGAACGTACACTTACCATTCAGTCTGCTTCAAAAACACATGCTGGAAAATACAACTGCAGGGGACGACATAAGACCAGGTCCAGGTCTGTCAGTACCAAGAGCAGCAATGAGCTTACACTCGAAGTCTATGGTGAGTTTTTGTTTTGTTTTGTTTTGATATTTATTTATTTATTTGTTTATCTGCATTTCATTTTTTTACTGTTAATAATTTTAGGTAAATTGAAGAACACAAATTGGATTCTGGTTGAAATATATAACCTCAAAATGTCTGCAATTATCCCTTTAAGCCACCTCTGGTTAAAACCCAGCTTCTCCTTGCACTGGGCAGTGCAGTGTAATGTGCATCAAAATGTTAAAATATGGATGATAATGGAATGATCAATCATCCTCAGATGAAATGCCAGATGTTACACTGATCCAGTCTCCAGAGGACACAGAGATGCACACTGGGGACTCGCTGTCCTTCACCTGTAAGGTCAACATCTCCTCTGACTGGAACTACCTGTGGTTCAAAGATGGAAAACAACTATCCATGTCTCAAGGGATTTATGACATCAGCTCTGCCGTCACAGAAAATACTGGATCATATCATTGCCAAGTTAAAAGAGGCCAGACAAGACAGTTCCACACAGACTCAAGCAAACCCTTACGCCTTCGCATTCAAGGTGAGCCTCTGTCTACTTCCTCCTCATATTTCTCTGTAGGTGTGCAGGTGCTGAATGAGTCCATCTAATTTCCGACTGCTCTTCTTGCAGAGCGTCCGACGGCAATCATGCAACTATTAACCGGCTGGTCAGAAGTCTTCTCTACCGACAGCCTGGTGCTTCAGTGTGAAGTACAGGACAAAAACCAGTACAGCTGGAACTACACATGGTACAGCCCAAAGCTCTGGTTTACGCCTCGTGTATGAAATGTGTAGCTCGTGCGTAGTATGTGTACTTTCTAACCTCTTTGAACATTTAAACTCACAAAATCACACAGGTCTAGAGAAGGACAAGATATTGATCTGGCTCACTCTAAGAAATACATAGTCACGCCAACGAATGACCCAGACCAGAGCCAATACACCTGCAAGGGTGTCCGCTATGAGAGGCCATTTTATTCTGTGCATAGCGAGCCCTTCAAGACCAAGAACCTCCGTGAGTACTACTGAAGATTATTATCAGACCGAATTGCAGACTGAATATTATCATTGTGCACTCATTTTATTTTACAAATATGCTTTTTCACTTTTGTTCTCTCTCTTTTCTGTAGTTCTGAAGAGGAGGGTGCTCCTCTCTATTTCCGGATGTCTCTTCTTTGGCCTCATTGCCATCTTTATTGGATGCATCGTCCTCAGAGTGACTCGAAAACCAGGTTTTGCTTTACTTTTTTCCCCTTTTTTTCAGTGTATGCATTCAAATGTGACAAGAGTCTGGTGGTATCCGTTTAATATCAATCTTTGCTTGCAGACTGCATGTTTGCCACAATAAGGTGACCTGCTCTTATTTATACTCTTATAGCTGAGAAGGAAACAAGCCCAGAAGAGTCCAACCTGTTTCTCACTATGGCTGAACTGAAGGCACGTGATGGTATGTGAACACCAATTCTTATATGGGCTTGTGGTTTCAGGGGCTTGTCTTTTTTTTCTACACATATAGCACCACCACAACTATTTTTTAAGCTATTTCTGAAACTACCATTAATGTTTCAAACTAAAGTGACCCTGTACATAAGCCTTTCATGGTCTCTTTATCCCTCCTACAGATGCACCCAATCCACTGGTTGAGTATATCACTGAGGCAGCACTGAACGCACCACCTAAAGGTAAATAACCTACACAACAGTATCACAGCTGATGAGAAAAGATGAATATAGCTGCAAGCAGCACTGGAAGGAGCAAAAATATTTATCTTGGCGAAAATTCAAAGTAGCAGAACATTGGCATGAACACTAGTGTAACAGTTGTTTGTCATGACCTAATTTATCTTTTGACATCCAATACATGTTCATAGATAAATGATAACAAGAGGTCCATATTTTATAATTGTCAGATATTTTGATGGTAACTCTGTTCTCTGAAAGCCACTTCCTCCCACATTTTGTAACTTAAAGACACATAACTGCACTTACCCATAAAATTTTGTGCCAATGGACACTGTTAACCTTGTTTGGGACTGCGACATGATAGCCATGTCCCCTTTCTTTTTTTTTTTTTTTTTTTT
>OMLF01029925.1:32853-44980 GCA_900302615.1 Holocentrus rufus
AATCTGAGGGCACCAACTTGCAGCCATAAAGCACTCACTGTGCAGGGTCCTCAGCCATGTTCAGAGATGCGTTAAAGGGTCTAAATTAATCTATTCATATCAAACTTAAAGCAATAATACTATAGTACTATTGCCTAATACAATAGTCTTTTTCTTAGACCCCAGACTTTCTCCAAACATTCAGCAAAAGACAATAATTCCTTTTCAAAGAGCCATTTAACAACCTCTGAATCATTTCGATAATGTCTAAAAATAGGATTGACCTTACAAAATAATCTCTACATTTTCTGTCACCACTCCATGACAAGACAGTGGCTCAGCTGGTGCAGAGTGGATTCATCAGTTAGCATTGCTGCCTTAAAGGACATGACTGTACTGTACAAAAACTAGACTCTACACTCTCTATAGAATACTAACTAGAAGCACTCAAGTAACACTTTATAACAAACCAGGTTATTCAATTTAAAAGCTCACATTTTGCCATGAAAATATCAATTTATCAGCTCAAGAAAATCCAAAACTCAATCAAATTTTCCTCCATTTTGGACTGGCAGCTGTGCAGGCACACGCAGGCCTCTAGTGCTCTTTCATTGGCTGGGCACTCAAAGGTCAGGGCCATGGCGAACTCAAAGTTCAACAAATGTGAACTTTTGGTGCAGCACACAGCACACTACGTATGCATGCTGCATACATCAGTGATTGGTGATGATAATATAATCTCATTACATTCTCTTTGTTTCATGTCAGTGATGCCAGTCAATATTTCTGCACTGGTTCACACACTGGCTGAGCCTGTACTCGCCTGCCTGACTATGTTTTCTTTCCTGATGCTGTATTTAAATGAGACATGTTTTTATTTTTCTAGGCAGTAAAGCAAGCATTCTGTTGAGAATACCCATGCAGTGTAATGTTACCACCCACTTAGAGAATTTCATCTACTGCCGATTTTGGAATATCTATGCACGCTTTAGAAACACTGGAGAGCTTGAGTGAGAACAGGTGTATGCCCTATTACATAGTCCATTGTCTGGGTTAAATGAAGGGTGATGCCAAGTCTCATTTGTCTCACAGCCGGACCATTTGGAGAACCGGTGCTGTGATCAGCTAATAAAGGTTGCAAGGCTAGAATCCTGTGGTACTTTTGCCTCAGAGGAGCCATGTGAGGAGGAGATTTTGTCTCCTTGAAAATTTTTTCCCAATATGCTCCAGCTGAAACCTCCGGCTGCAGTGGAGGAATATATTGGATATCTCAGAGTCAAGTCTGTGGAGGAGTAAAGTAGGAAAGGAGAAGTCACAGAAGGTAGTTGGGTCAAAGGCTAGAGACAAGACCAGAGGGACTACGAGTAAGTATGGGGAGGATGGGATAAATAGCTGTGCTTAGGGTAAAACAGAAGGCTGTGAAGTCTCTAGACCCCTGTAAAAAAAATAAAAAATCAAATCATTCAGTTTGCTGAGTGCAGTCCAAATGGTTTTAGGCAGCAACTGGGCACCATTAATGTTAGGATGTGAGCCACCCTAGAAAAACTGCCAAGGACTTCACCAAAAAATGAGCAACGGTCCATGAATTTAAAACCATGCCCAGCGCACAAGTACTGTGAAAGAGCCAGGAGTTCAGATTTAGTAATCTACCAAACAAGCTTTACCCACAGGAACTGGAACAGTAGCAGTGATATCCAAATTAATCTTTTGATATTTGTGTTAGTTACAATGTCACTGAAATGTTGTTTGAGAGCACAGAACTTGATAGAAGTTTAACATAAAACCGATTCAACGTGTTCTCTCCAGGTGACTCACAGTGGAGCAGAGCATTGTGCACTGGAAAGCTCAACATGACATTTTGTACCATGGAGTCAGAGTCACCCAAAAACTGACAGCTCAGACTGGAAACAGTTTTGGGTCATAATCTTCCCAGTGGCACAATGTGGGAAGATATTTTTTTTTGCCAAGTGCCAAATAACACAGACCAAGTCCAGCTCCATCAAAGATGATTTAGATCTAAGAGGATCTAAATTTGTGAATCTGGCAAACGTGCATCAGGTTTCACCAGCAGGCCTTCTGTTAGCATCAGATCTGGGTTCATCTTCACGACATTGTAATTGTTCACATGGTATCCGAATCAATTCAAATACAATTTTCTTCATCACCACAGCAGGGACTCTTAAAAATAATATCTGTGCTTGTTTGCATTACTTGCCCTGAAAGTCACCTGTAAGACTTCATAACCCTTCATAACCATCATCCTAACCTTCACCATCAGCCTGAGTGCCACCTCACAGTCGACAGTGGGGGCAAAATAAAAACTCAGAAAACGAATATCTGCACGTTAGTGTGTTCTAATGCAGGTTAGTATGAAACCTTATTAAACTTGTTATGGTTTATGAAAATCTTGTTAGAAGTCCCTAGATTGCAATTTTTTAGTAAAATAATAAAAGGCAAAGGAGACATTTAAGCACGATGTAGGCGAGCGAAGCACAGCCTTTAGAGGGCAGAACGACCAGAGCAAGAAACTCTCATGGATGTCAAAGCACAGTAATAATCATCTTCCTAATACATGTTAATTTTCCTACTCAATACTGCCAAGTGATACAACACAGTGATGTTCATTTTAACAGCGACCCAAATATAAACTGTGTGACCTGGAAACTGAATTTATACATGCAATTTTTTTTTTTCTTTTTGAACTTGAATTTGAATTTTAAATCATGAAATGGAAACCCTTCTCTGCTGATCAGTCCTGTTCTAGCTAATCAAACACCAGACTTGCTTTGTTTACCTTAATTCTGTTTTTGTAATGGATTAAAATCCCCCTCAGAAGACATGCATATGCACCATATTTGTTCTCAAACACCTGACAGGACTCTGAATTAAGACAGCATTACTGCTTCAGCTAATGGTTAGCAGCTGTCAGCGTCGCACATTAGGCAAGTATCCAGCTATAACAAACTTCTAGTTGGTACGACTCAGTGGCTAACACCACACACACGCACGCACGCACGCACACACGCACACACGCACACACACACACACTCACGTGCGCATACATCTTCTACTTCATACCCATTTTCTAAAAATATGTTGGACATTTTGAATAGTCCTTATTCTTTCTTATGTTTCATTTCAACATTCATTAGCATTAATAAATCAGTAAACAGTCTCATCAAAAGCTAAACTGGCCCAGAGTCATTCAGTTTATCTTATGTACACACATTTTGTCTTTAAGGGAAGTGAACATGTCAATAACTCCATGCAGAACATATGACCGCATGGAATTTCAAATGGGAGAAAGGCTGTGCCATTTTGAAAATGTAACTGTAACTGTCAATCTTTACATCTTAGTTGCAAATTTTCACAAAAATCCCTTAACCCTCTTCTCATATATAAGTAACACAACATGACATCACACCACACATGCTTCATCACCATGAGTTTGGACTGAATGCTGAGACTTAATGTTTGTTATTTTTACATAGAGTCAAGTCTTATGACAGGAATACTCTGGCATTTCATATTAAACCACATCATTGCATAAGAAGTGCCTCTATGGATAATATAGGTATAGACTGCTGAAAATAATGTTCAAAGTGACTCTGACAACACCTGTTTTCAAGCCTGAGAGGTGGAGTTTTTGGGTATTGACAAAAGTAGTGCATCAGCATGTAACAGTGGACCAGGTGGAGGAAAGCTGAAGTCCACAAATGCAAGAAAAATGATCATATTTTCTTATATAGTCTGGCCTGGAGCACCTGGAGCCGCTGTTACTGGCAGCAACTGAATTAGGCACATGAGTCCCCTTACAGGCTGTGCAGTTCAAACAATTACTGAAATGCCAATAAAATGCCAATATGGGAGACATTAGAACCAGCTGAGGTAACTATTACAGATAAATTATATTTCTACATAGACAATGGGCCTTGTTCCATTTATTTAAACTGAAGTGGGTGGAGTTTCAGATGACCAGTTTTAGATAAAACTGGTCGCGAGGGATGAGAGTGTGGTCATGCACCAGCTGAAAATTGAAATGGCCTCGATGATGCAAACGTGCCTCCTGTAATGATTGGTTAACCAGAAAGGTGGGAGGGAAGAAGGGGACTTTTACGAAGGAGTTAATCTAGAAGGAAGAACAAAAGAGAGCAGTGCCAGAAGCATGAATGCCAAACACTCATGGATGTGGCTCGCGCCTCTGGTCGTATCTGTGTCCACAGGGAGCATGACCCAACTTTATCTCCATAGAGGAAATTGAGGCAGCTTAATCAACTGGCTGCCAGAGTACCAAGGTCACATTCAAATAAAGTGCTAATTAATTAGTTAATCAATTAATCTATATGTGAGAACCATACAGAATCTGTTGGCTAATTATTTCTACAATGCCTGCAGAAAGTATTCCACCCCTTTGACTTTCCAGATTGCACAGTGTTACAAACTGAATACAAAATGGATTAAATTGGAGCTTCTTGTCAACAATTTACACAAAATACCCCACAATAAAATGAAAACCTTTTTTTCCCCAAGTGTTCAGTATTCAGTCAGTATTCAGTCATTTCAGTCAACAGTTTGGAGAATTTCGTTTGCCAGCAATTATAGCAATTAGTCTATCAGCTTGGCACATCTGGATTTCTTGATTTAATCTCTCTCTTATAGATTGATTCAAGCTTGGTCAGGTTGTATGAGGAGTGTCTGTGAACAGCTACTTTCAAGTCATTCCACTGATTTCCAATAGGATTAAAGTCTGAGCTTTGGCCGGGCCACTCAGCAACTTTCATATCCTTGTTCTGGTGTTGATTTGGCTGTCTTGTTGGACCGTGAATCACAATCTCAGTATAACATCTTTGGCAATTTGAAACAGGTTCTGCTTAATAATTTGTCAGCATTTTTTGTTGCATTTATCTTTTCCCTTTATCCTTATCCTCAGTCCCTGCAGCAGGGTGAGTTGTGCCCAGTTTATGCCGATGTAGCCTTCTGCAGCTACAGCGTAGGACCAAAAAGTTATATTTATTTATTTATGTATCTATTGTTTGATTGTTTGATTGATTGATTTGCATAAATGTGCAAGTTACTAGTTCTAGAAAGAGTCTGTGTAGTTTGTGTGTATTGTGTAGTTCAATATTTTTTTATTTTTATTTTTTGCATTTTCTAATGATGGAAGCTACTGGGCTCTTGTAAAATCCCACTGTTTCAGAAGTTCTTTTATGCCCTAACTGCATGTCTTTTTTCTAACTGCACACATGTACAGTCTATATTAACCAGAAATATGCTGTGTTGAAAGCCATTATTATTTAATTCTGTTTAAAAGTAACACAAATGATAAACATGTACAGAGAAACAGTCAAATGAAAGTAAATGGTGACTAGAGGAAGGAAAATAAGTCATGTGTTTTTCTATTTGTGCTTTTCAATATTTGTGTTACCCTGTGATGCACTGGCGACCTGACCCAGGTTTCTGCCTGCCTTCCACCCAATGCATGCTGGAATAGGTTCCAGTCCCCAATGACCCTGAATAAGAATAAGCCAGTATGGAGAATGAATTAATTTTTAGAAGGGAGCGAGGGCATGCTGGAAAATGGATTTAACATCCACTGTGGCCACAATTATCCTGTAATTCAATTTGGAGTGTCATGGCAAAGGGTTGAATATTCACATCAGTTCAACTTCTCATTTGTAATGAACTAAAATAAAATTGCAAAATTTGTAACCATGAAAAAAAAAGAAAAAAAAAATGTCCACCTTGACACTATATGCCATTTTCAGTTGAAGCTGGGAAGTTAGCAAGGTACATGATCATTAAGAATCAAATGATGTCAGGTCTAGATCATCTTTCAGAACCACAGGGCTGAGTTAAGTCAACTGCATTTGTATAGCCCTTAATCACAATTACAGCATCAAAGGGCTTCACAACCCCATATTATTAAAGTAATAAATACAAACAACATCCTCCAACTTCAGACTCTTAGTGAGAATAGACTCTGTGGAAAACTCATCTGGGAAAAACGTCAGAAAGAGAGATCCCCATTACAAGAACCTCAGGCATGTCATGGTTAGTGCATACAAAGATTAAATACTCACAATGTACAATAAACAGAGTAAAAGTGTTTAGGTGAATTTGTGGATCTAGCACAGAGCATCAGTACCAATATAGTCACCACTGATACTGTCACTATGAAGGTCATCACAAACTCATACGTACCCTCAGCAGCATCTTAGGCTTTGTGGAAAAGTACTACCACCAGATGCAAGAAGCAAGGAAAGGTTTTAGTACCTTGACGTACCCTGAAACTGCTCAGCCACAATCACAACATGATATGAGCAGAGAGAGGAGATGCACCCACTCATATAATAGACAATTTCAAATCCATGAACAGGATACGCACAAAATTTCCATCTGTAGGAAAATGAAATTCTTGTTACTTGTTTAACTTTAATACATGGAGAGACTGACCCACTTCCAGCTAAGGTTGATAAACTGATAGTGGATATAAATAGTTTTTAAGCCTGTTTTTAAAGATGTTTATGAATATCTTCCTTTCTAATTGTAGCAGGGAGATTCTTTTCAGAGTAAGGGAGCGCAGTGGGAAAAGGCCCTGCTGCCCTCTTTTTTCTTTTTTTCTTTTTGACTGCTGGGACAGATAAATAGCCAGTATCTTGCAATCAGATGATGCATGGCGGTACATACGGTGCAGAGATCTGATAAATAGGACAATGCAAGCCCGTGTAATATTTCTATGTGGTCAGATTTTCTTGTTCTGGCCAAGGTTCTGGCAGCAGCATTTTGTTGAAGCAGAAGATTTTTAGTACTAGTATTAACCACAGCAGAGAACAAGATCAAGTTTAACAGAGCCTATATGAATGCACACAGTGTATAATGTTCAAAGAGTTCTGCATCTGCAATTGCGAATACAAATCAAAACATGGAAATACTACAAAGATGGACAAATGTAGTTTTTCTAACTTCTTTTTTTTTATTTTTTGTGTTTCTTGCAGATCCAAATCGGATGGATTTTTAATACTGAGCTTCTGCGAAATCATCAATTATCAACATTTTGAGTAGAATCCTTGAAGAGATACCTGTGTCTAGCTGGTCCAAAAAACAAAATCTAAGTTCAGTCGGCATAGGGGAGCAAAAAGTGTAGAAATCTATCATTTGACTTTAGATAAGCACCAAGTGTAGGAATTGGGAAGCATAGCAATGAAAATTCCAGCCAAAGTACTTATGATTTCACAGGGAGATAACATGTAGGTAGAGAACAGTAGTGGGCCCAAAACCTAGCCTTGTGGTACACCAACATTAACACACCTTTAGTTCTGACAGATGTATTGATAGTACATACTGCTGCTAAGTAGCTGGCTGCGATATCATGAGTTGTCATAACAACTTTGAAATGCCTTCCTTTTTCTCTCCATGTTCAAATGATGTCAGATCCCAACTAGAGTAGTGTTGCATCTTGCATTTTTCTCATGCAAGCATATCATCTTGCTTAGTCCTAAAACAGGCAAAGGTTATTTGAATATTTTTCCTACAGGTTTTCAGGTCAGTACTAAATTGAAAAGAGTGTCCAGGAAACCAATTTGAACTGTGACAGCTTGAAAACAACATGAGAAACACAATATGAAATCTAAAATTGTATAGAAAGTTCGACTGTTAAAAAAATGTCCATGGCCACAAACAACTCACACATTCTTGTGCAGATTGAACAAAAGACTGGTTGGTTGAATATGGAATTACGGTCCTAGTAAGATATTTGTTGAATATTGGATGAAAATCTAATTTTCTGCTTTTTTTTCTGTGTCTAGCTGTGTTGACTCCCCTCATTGAGCATCATTTCACAATGATGACTACAGGTTTTGGAAAGTGAATCAATCCATAGGGACTTAAAGGGTTGCAGAGTGGTAATAGGAATGGATTAAGAGGGACTCAGAGGAGATTTGAGTTGATATTGAGTTGCATTGCCAGTGCGGCAAAGCAATTTTTGACAGGTGCTCTAGAGGAATACAGCGATGGGAGTGGAAATATGTTGATATTGAATTTTCATGAGCACCTTCAGAGCAACAGAACAATTACTAGGCCTGTTTTTCAGTGTAGTGCAATTGCATTGGGAATAGTTTCCCAAGTGCTGCACTCAACACCTGAAATGGATTCCAAAGATCCAACTACAGTGGTTCACTAACCCTATAGCATTACAAATACTGAACTAATAAAATCGGTTTTCTTATTGTCTCTGATGAAGGCACTTTTAGAATTTGATGGTGATTGATCTGCATGCAGATTTGGTCAAAAGTTGCTGCTGGTAATCCAATGTTGTTTCTAAAGTTTGCTGACTCAACCTTAACAATCTTTGGGTATCAGTATAATCAGCAGCACAGCAGTCTTCCCGTTATTGATGTTTGACTTGTTCCTTATATTTCACAGCACCGTGTAAATTTACTTTTACATTTATTATTGTTATTGATTTAGTTGTTGCTGACTTTGAGTCAAACACAGAGGTGACTGTGCTTTCTTGTTTTTGCCATTTTCCATGTAAAAATTAGCATGCCTTACATTTTTAAAAGCCCTGAACATAGAAAGCAACTTTTAGCAAAAGAGTGCCGCAGTTCTTTGCTTACAAGAGACTTACAAATCGTCCAGGAAGGAACCACAACACTCCCACATGCATTTACTAGCTCAAAACAAAGTTAACTGTAGATACTGTTGACATAATAGCTAATAGCTTTATAGCTTAATTGAAACCAGAATGTTATTATTATTACTAATTTTAGTAGCAGTAGTAGCACCAGCAGCTCAGTAGTTGTAATACTGGTAGGACAGCATCGCGGAGATTCATAGGCCCTGCTGTTCCTGCCCATAAAAAGCACAGAAAGTGCCACAGCTGGGAATTCTAGCTCACATGGGGGATTTTACACATGGATTTGGTTTGATAATTGACTGCATAATGGATTGTGTCACAGTCTCCTCTGCTTAAAATAAAATTGCAGTCTGGCTTAAAAGACAAAGTTTAACCCAAACACTTCTTTTTTAAATGAGAAAATGTATTACTCCAGGGCTCGAATTAAATTGGAATGCCATGCCACTCAAATTAAGAAATATAATTTTTTATTGCTGTGACAGTTCAAACTGTATTGGTAAGCAATCATTGTTTTTAGTCATGTTTTCCCTTTGGATCCTGAAGTTCAGTGGTATTCCCTTTCACTACCTCTACCTATGAAGATGGAAGGATGATGTTTTCATCCATTTCTGATTGTTAGCAAGATATATCAAAGGTAATGCAATATTTGAATAAATTTGATGGGCAGATAGCCCTTGGCTGAAGGATCATTGATTAGATTTTGATGATGCTCCAGATTTTGGATTTTTCCCATTAGAAGATTATATTTTTTTTGGCCAAAACTATTGCCCTGCAGTGATGTGCAGGTGGAAAGATTTGATATCCAGGCTGCAGCTTTGCAAGCAAGAATTGTTCAATTTGGTCAAGGTTTGCGCTCTTCCGAGTGTCATCTAGTTTGTTATTAGTTCAATTATTCTGCATCTTCTTGTTCTATTATGTTTTAAAATTAGAATTTGTGATGAATTACCCAAGGTAGATTCTCTCCTGCTAGATGGATTCATATGATTTCACTCAGATTATCTGCAGAAAATACCTTTAGAATATGATCCTTCAGGCCCTCTGCTAAAGCCACAGCCCATAAAAAAACATCATTAATTTATCCAGAGAAATGATGGACAGAAATGGAATATGTGTGTTCCACATTCAACATTTATACTTCATATAGGTTCTCCCACTGACCAAAGTCTTGTCTCTCGGTCTACTACACGCATGGAGCACAAATGTTAGCATTAATTTTTCATCAGCTTCAGTACGCATATTTACCTTAGGCCAGGATTTGATGTCCAATACTCTCTCAGCAGAGGCTTTCGTTTATAGCAGAGTTGAACTCTGCTCTTCAGTGCACCATCTCCCTGACTGCCCATCAGACCTGCCTATTCCTGGCTACAACCCGTATTAGTGTCCATATACATACACACACACACACACACACACATACATATATGGAGTCCATTATTGTACATACTCAACATGAAGAATGTGGAGCAAGCAATAAGCTTTCCATCATTAATCAAGCTTTCATGTTTTGCTTCCCTCTTTTCCTGGAAAAGTTAACAGGGGGCTGATAGTGTAAATCCATTCAATGTAACACATTTGAAGTGGTGTGGATATGAGGAATGAAGGCACGAAGCAGCACTGAGTGCTTCATTATGTATGCTTGGCTAATGTGGATTTGTGATGCGAAAATGGTTATGTATCAATTTTTACCTCATCAGAATTCCAATTACAATTAGGACACACATCAACAATGCGCTTATGTGAGAGAGAGAGAGAGAGAGAGAGAGAGAGAGAGAGAGACTTTGAACCAATACAGTGAGCATGCCCATGGGATCACACTGCATACCTTAGTTATAATACGATAGCAGCATGTGTCTTTGTTTTACATTGAGTGAGACAGATGAACACATCAAGTGTGAGCGAGCCTCAGAGAGATAATTATTTGCTTGTGAAGCAAAGCACCTCTGTTCCTCATTTCTTTTGCTACTGACTCTTCTGCCCAAACTTTGTCATTTAAACATTTTTAGATTCTTTTTAACTCTTGTATATTTTGACATCAAGCTGGAAGGAGAAACATAGGCTTTATTGAGCTTTATTGAGAGTTCAGTCAGGAAGATTACCTTTTTCACATGCCATAGTCATGTTTCTCTCACACTGGCATCTTCCATTCAATGGCAGATGATCACTGACATTTCCCGCACTGTCACTGACCGCGACTCTCATTGAGCTAGCTCAGCTGCTCAGGTCTTTGCAGATGTACCATTCATCAGCCACCATCACCGCCAGTGTCTGGATTTATGATCTGAACTCTGTTCAAATCTACTGCCCCTAAAAAAATCTCCCCATTGAGTCTAAATGCCGAAGACCTGTACCAAATACTTCATCTTCACTCATCTCTAAGAATTATCTTCACCTTTATTCTCATTGTCTATCCTTAATGAAATACATAGTTCATTTAGTTTCATTATGTTTCATACACTCCTATTGCTATTTTAAACTCCGTTGGGTTTCATGTATATGTGTATGTGCTGCAGTCAGTGTAGGAAAAGTGTGCACACCGTGTATAATGTGTGTATAGTGTACATTGTGCAATCATATGGAAAATTTACCAGTGGGGCAGTAAATGTATGCTTTTCCCAAGGTAAGTGGTAAATCTGTATGTTTCCTGGTCAGTGTGGGTGGAAAACAGTAATCACAGTGGCACAGGGCTCTCACAGCTGCTCAGTTGCATCCTGCTATACTGTTCTTTTGCACAAGGAGCTCTTTTGATGAATAATTGAATCAGACTGGGAAATCTACTGTCTTGGTTTCACTGATACAGTGGAGAATAGGTTCTTGACCTAATTCTTTAAAATTTTGGGAAGAAAAGAAATTGGTATTCTTGTTTGCTCTCTTTCTCTATCTTTCTTTCTTTTTGTCAGTGCAGAGCAGCCACTGTGTCAACTGTTTTTCAATGTTTTTTTGTAACCTTTGTTACTTCTTGTCACACACACAAACACACACATGCTGGTTTATATAATTTTCGGAGACATTACATTGACTTGACATTAATTTCCTAGAGACATATCCTAACCATAACCACTACATGCCTAACCATAACCCTAACACCTAGCCCTAACCTTAACCTAACCCTAAAGTTACCTCAACTTTGAACGAAGCGTTCACCCTAAAATTAATTATTTGTGCTATGGGGACCTGGTCTTTGTCCCCATAAGGGAGGCGAGTCCCCACAAGATAACTGTGTAAACAGGTTGAGGTCCCCACAATGTGACAAATGCCAGGTACACACACACACACCATCAGAAAATTGCCTCTATTTCATTTGGAGTACTGGAAGTCTACTTAAAATATTAAATGTGATGACTTTTCTTCGCAAATATTATTAAAAAAAGATAATAAATGCAAAAATAAAGTTGAATCAGGACAGTGAATGAGGTAAAGATAATAGCTTATTATAGCAGATAAGTGATGATAAAGTCTCGGTCTAGACAGTCTTTGGAGCTCAGACTCTACAGGGAGATTTTTGATCAAGTGGCA
>OMLF01029930.1:0-10728 GCA_900302615.1 Holocentrus rufus
AACAGCCTTTTAAATGCTCCCATTAATGCCCTTAAAACCTTCATTGCAGTACTGATGGGAATTAACCCTGTATAAGCTGGAGGATAAGTATTGGCCGCTACAGGGCTCCTATTAGAGAGCACAGAGTCATCAAGTGGAGTTCAACTTCTTTACTTGTTGTTTTTAGCACAGTTACAGGAAGTTATACTCTGTACATATTGTTAGAAGTTTCTGAAATAAAACATAGAAAATGACACATGAATATCAACTCTTATAGCCATTATCTCAGCTACTGTATATCAAAGAATAAACCATTAGACACTGGATATCAAATTACTGAATAAACTGTACACTTCTAGGGCCACACAAATGATACAGAGCATCCTCTTCAATTCAGTATTAAACAGAACTTATCTGGCCCTTAAACGTAACTACCAGCTCACATCCGCATCACACCGTAAAATAATGCCGAGACATTTACGGAGAGGAGGGCTAACTGGTCAAAATCGGCACATTATTAGCTCCACTCTCATCAGTAATAACATCCATCTTAGTCAGCAGACTCATAAACGGATACACTTAACTTGCTGAACTCATATACACGAACAGCAAACAATTCAAAAAGAGCTTAATCTGAGGTAGTAATAGAGTTAAACAACTTACATCGTCTTCGACTTCAGTACAGGCAAATACCGTAAAACAGTCGGGACCTGTCGGAGGCTGACAATGTGTAACTGACGTACGCATTTAGCGTAGTCGGCAACTATACACAGTAAACTCCACACAGTCTCTGTAACGTGGGGAATTCACAACAAGTACTGTAAGGAAAATAATACAAACTGTTGATCAACTTAACAGTTCCTATTCATTTGCATTCATGTCACTCAATTCTGCTAAGCAGAACTGTGCTCGACTAAAGTGAAATAGTGAGCGTATTTCCATGTTGAAAAACTGGTCTTGCACTCCCCTTGACTCGCCATGACCGCTGCACATGTTAGAGTAAACAGAAACGCCCACAATGTGTCTCCCCTGTAAACAGGAGGAAGTAGCCTACACTGCAGCTGGCCAAACATGAATTCATTTATCGAGTAACGGGCTAACGTGCCATAATGTAACGGTAACTGAGTTACTTTATTTGAAAAGTAATGCGTTAGAGTATTAGTTACTGCCAAAAGTAACGGCGTTACACGGCGTTACAGTAACGCGTTACTGCCCAACACTGGTCAAAACTGACCACACATGAACACTGTGCAAACACAAGGAGGACAAATTGCTTCACAGCCGGAATGATTTATTCGCCTTTTGTGTGGTTTTCAGTTGTGAAGCAAGTTTTTGTGCACTTGTGGAAAAGTGTGACCGTGCCTCAAAGACAAAAACACCAGAGAGGGGAAGGGAGACAGGAAGCAAGAGGGTTCATGTGGGTAAACTGCACACAGCACACTTATGTGCTGGTGTGTGATGCTTTACACCAAAGAATGCCAAAGGGATGAGAGAGGCAGAAGATCCAACATTTTCCACAAGAAGTATAACTGCTTTCCATTGAGGTAATTTAACACCAGCAATGGCACCAGGATTTTAATATTGGAGGGGCTGAAGTATTTTTGTCTGGGTCTTTTATTACACACGTTAATTCTGTTTGCACACCCCTTGGCTTTCATTTCATTAATTTACATATGGCTCTGGGTAAAACAGCCTATTGAATAAAAAGACACACAAACGCAAATCACTTAATTACAGGTGACAAATTTATTTAAAGAAATCAATTAAGTTCCGTTTGGTTTTGACAAGCCATTGCTGTCAGGTCTTAGACATTTAATTATGTTTACATTTCATTTAATAGCGTTTCAGAACACGTAAACCAAAAATGGACAAAGCAAATAAGAAAAAAGGCTGCTTGGAATGAGAGACAAAAAGATCTATAAACACTGTGCAAGATCTTACCTGCTAGATTCCCCCATTTCTTCCCCTTTCTTTCCACCTTATTTTATTGTTTTCAGTCTTCATTCTACATTTCAATGTTAAACTAATTCAAAATAAATGTAAAAAAATGCTCTCACCACTGTCATTTTGCAATGGACCAGTGGTAGAAATAGGTGGGCCAGGGCCATAGCATCACGCCTGCTTCCTGTAATGTCCTTCAAACAGATATTTTGTTTCAATTTGTCATCTGCTGCATGAGGAAGATTTCCCACCTGTGTTCATACCCAATACCAGGGTTTTATCTGGGCAAACTGTCTGGGAAAACGTTGTTTGCATGTGAATTCATGCATGAATTTGTTAAAACGGGCTCTCCACTTTTAGAGGAAATTTTAAAGGCCAGGTACATGTACTTTGAAACTGCACGTGTTAGCTGGTAAAGGTCAAGAAAACAAAAGACAGACATTGGCTCATGGCAGAATTACATTATATCACCTATCATTCAGAATAGTTTGGGTGTGGTGTTCTCTGTTCTCTGTAATCATTCTAGGGTCACAGGAATATTTGCTGAGTCTGTTATCTGGGTGCTGTGACCTCTGACCCTTGACCTCCTTGTTGGTTGCCTGTAATGTTGTTAATCTGGTGACTGAAACTTTGTTCTGCAGTTTCCCTCAATGGAAGTCTCCCTTCATTAGAGAGTCAGTCGAATGACTAAAATGGGTTAAGATTTCTAAGTCAAACAGGTTTTTATTCCTATCTCTTCATTTTTCAGCTTCATTTTGATGAATTGCCAGTGTGAACTGCCTGTGTGATAACATGATCACACGAATCCTAGCACTGTCCACATCTATGAAGCACAGGGAAATTAGAAATTCCTAAATCCCCCGTGCTAAATTCCCTCTATATTTCTTCCTCTGCCTCTGTGCCAGAGATGCAGAGAAGTATTGAGCTAGAACAAAAGAGAAAGATAGAAATAGAGGCTGGAGATAATGGAGGTCAGGTGTAAGGTGTTCCTCACAGCCATCAGACACAGTCGATAGTGCCAAGACAGAATACAAACAATGATAAAGCCCTGCAGCTCTAGTGGCCAAGGTTGCTTTTACACAAAACATCGATATGGTGAAGCACAAATCATCAGAGCTCTTTGCAGTCAAGAAATGGATCTTTGGGTTATTGTCTTGATAATCATGAAACTACTTTTAATCTGCTTTTATTTATTGTCGTCACACATGTGGTCTGTGCCAGAGTGTGTACGAAAAAAATCAACATTTCTGTTTTTTCGTGTAAATTCAGCCCAGACATGTTGGGCTCAAGTCTCAGTTTCTCAGGCTTGGACTTGTCTCGGACTTGCGATGACTCAACCTTGTGCTCGGACTCGACTATGATGACTCGAGAGCTGGAGTCAGATTTGATCATGATTGATTGATAATTTATGTAAAATAGCCTTCAAATGCATTGTTTCGATTTTTAAATACAGACAAGATGACCAAAGGTTATTTCCCGATTAGCCTCAAGTTAGATTAGGTTAGAGGAATATTCCAATATTTTGGGCAACATACCCTTTTTCCAGCTTACTCAGACCATTGTTTGAGACCATTTTCACATCTGTATGTCCACTCGTTTGGTTCCTATGGGTAGTATTTTGTGTTAGCTTAGCATCAAGACTTGAAGTCTACAGGAGTCATTAGCTTAGCTCCGTCAAAGTGAAAAAATAACCCTTAGTGCAACTCTGAAAGTGTCTTATTTAAACAAAACACACTGCCAGCTTATAAAGGTTTGGTCTTTGCTCTTTGTTTTATGCATTTAATATTATGTATTCATTAAGGAATAAACTAGAAAAATTCTGTTTCAGATATGTCTTCATTACTGTTGACCTGAAAATTGTGAGCTGTTGTGAGATGGTAACTCGACTACAGCTCTGATTGAGCCCACTGTGTAAAGACTTTGCTCTACTGAGGTACAACAAAGTAGCTTAGTAGCCCTTTTTTTAGCAATGGTATTGCAATGTGAAATGCTCTTGCAGGAAGAGAACACAAAGACAGGTTAGACAGAAATAACAAGTCCAAACTAACTCAGGTTCCATATTACTCCACTGGAAACACTGTGGGAAACAACGTGCAAAGTGTTTTCTGGACACAGACAGCACCTCTAATTTCTATTACCTGCCTTGATTATCATAGAGTAAGCACATTAAGGAGTTGCCCATAGAGAACGGCATATGTCGATAGTCCCATTTATACTAATGTGGTTGAACTGTAATGATTAGATTCATCTTGATGACTAAGCCAGTAACAGTGACCAAAACCACATTTTTTAATTTTTATAAGTAATGCAAGGGATGAAGATGAAACGGAAAATAAAATCTGTGATAATAGCTTACTACTCCAAGTTAATAACTATCATTACTGCTAGCACACACACACACACACACACACACACACATACTGATATACAGCCTACTACATCCTCAACAAAGTGTTATGTCACTTAAAATGAGGTCCAACAAACAATTTGCAAAAACGAAATCAAACTAATTTTGGAAATGACATGACTCAAATTCCCTCGAAACCAGAGCTTTAGTGATCCAAATGCTTCCACAACCAAACTGAACTGTAGAGAAAAGGGAAATGGATAAACCTCCAATGCGGCTGCAGTTAAAACTAGACACGTCACCACCATGCAACTGTCAAATAATGCCAGTTCCACATATCAGATTTACACCAAGTTGCTAAATCAGGATGTTCACAAATTTTCACGACTAACTGAAAGGGAACAGAGAGCAGGCCAGTTCAAATTCTCCCAGCTCTTTAGCAGTTTAACTCATTACTGCAATATCATGTGGCTAGTCCGTTCTCTATTTGTTCAGCAGCCTTTAGAAGTGTCCTTGTACCACTGTACAAATTTGGGAAAAATTTGAAGGACTCTTATTGTCAAAACCAAAAAAGAACTCTGCAGTACCCAAAGCTCGATGGTTTTGCGAGAATCCATTCAGAAGTTCTCTGTCTTCCATTGAGAACCCATGCCCATGTCCCCACATCAAACAATTCATGTGAAAAATTTAATCAGCTTTTCCTTGCCCCATGACCAACCATTCCACAAAGTTTCTTTCAAATACATTCAGTACTTTTTGAAATATCTGGCTAAACAGACACACAGACGGAATGGGGTAAAAGCAGAACTTGGTCCAACTCCATTAACGGAGATAACTACAGTCGTAAGGTTACAATAACGGGCAGCTGTCTACAATAGAAAGCCACGAGGCCAGGACGAAGTAGACTTGAGCAGGTCTTACAGTTTAGCATACGTAGCTTTCAGCACTCTCTGTTCACCTGCTGGTGTGAACCTTACTTTTACCTTTCATTTGAAATGATTTGAGCAAAAAGATAATAAAGCATTTCATTCAGGAATCATTATCTTGTCTTCATAGTGTGAGAATGTTCTGAGGGCAAAGTTCTTTCTCGAGTAAGTTGTGTGAAACCACTGACAACAAAATGGCCTTTTTCTTTTTCCTTCTTTCTTTCTTTCTTTCTTTCTTTCTTTCAATGAATCTTTGAGATTCATTGACAACCAATGTAAAAGGAGTGATTCGAAAGGCTGGAATTTGCATTTATCCCAGCATCATACCATACAGTCTGAGATGTCTCCATTAGTTTTTTAAACATGTTTGATATTTGGTCGTTGTCATGTAGCTACTGTTTATTCAATCACATGCTCACCCACAAGAGCGTTTCCTAAATAGGTGCCCCTACCGGCGGTAGTCAACATAGCAGAAAGAATCATTTCTGGAAACGATCCATTCATATCTCAATCAGTTCAGGTGAGCTCACTTGCGGGCAAATGTGACGAACAACCATTTTCGGTTCACAAATTAGCGAGCTGAACTGTGAACTGAAATGTTCAGTCGTGTTTCAGTTCATATCCAGTGATTCGTTCACTGTGTGCGTTCAGAGAGCGAGCCGTTCAGTGAACGTCACCAACTTTCTACTTCGAGACTTCAAGAAGTGAGGGGAGGGAGAGGTGTGGGCTCGAGTGATTCAACAACTCGGGGCTCACGTTCACTGTGTAACGTTACTTTCAGTGAACAAATCACAGTTCATTCACTCAGTGAGTGAGTGAATGATCCGTTTACTGAACAAGCACCGTATTTCAGTTCAGTGAGGACTACGCAGTCGGAGCTCCAGTCAAGCACTGAACGATTCGGTGAACAAATTTTTTGAACAAATCTTTTGAATGAATCTTTTTAACAAACTGATTCTAATGGTACACTATGAAGAACTGCTTTGCCCATCACTAATAGCAACAATGGACCTATATGGTTGTGTGGGTTGGAGGATGTGTTGGAGAGTATGGCAGTGTCTTATCCAACCAGGAGCAGCCTATCCTCGGTCATAAGTGTGTGAGTCTCTGGTAAGGAGGTGTAGCATGCATCCTATTGAGATATGGAAGCAGGGATATAAAATGTGGTGAGGACACAACAGGGACAGCCTGGCCATCTGGACTGGTGGAAGTTTTCCCAGCGGGCTGATCGACCTGTGGACCAGCAGTGTGTCCAGAACCACTGATTAGAAAATACAGGTGTGTGTGTGTGTGTGTGTGTGTGTGTGTGTGTGTGTGTTCATTAAATCTAATGAGTCCACCCTCTCTGGGCGACTTTACTTTGTAATTTGATATTGGTAGGTTAAAACTGATTGTGTTGTGCATAAATTTGCCAAGATTTGACATTTATGGTCACGGAGTATGGAAACCTTGTTAACAACTGATGGCAAAAGTGTTTTCTTTGGTTTTTAATTCTATATTTTTTATTAATTGTATTTAAAAAATAAAATATAACCCTATACATAAAAACCTGTACATTTTTTTTTTGTAATAATGTTCTACATACACACAGTATATGTATATTGTGAGAAGCGGATGGTATGTGAACTATCTGTGAGTGAGTTGTGATGGAGCAGTTTGTGTCAGTTTTTAAGTCCTATTTTTTTTATCCCAGTGTCCCAAACAATTGTTTTTTATACGTCTTATTGTTAAATGATTATGCATTACTTTTTTCTTAGTAGGAGGTACTTATAAAAATTCCATTTGGTCGAATTAGTAACACAGGGTACATAAAGCCCACCTTGGCGATGGCGGAATCCAGGACTGGTGTTCTGTAATTTCAGGTTAATAGGCCACAGACAGTCCAGTTTCTGTTACTCAAAGACAAAACAGAAATAGCATTCCTGCTTCTCTCTATTTCATATTTTTCAGAACGTTTTTTTTTTTTTTTTTTTAAATGACCAATCGGCTCCTGGAAATTAGGATTAATTGAAATGTCTGCTGTGGTTGGGTTTAGGATGAAGCCGTTTGCGTGCGTGCGTATCTGTAAGTGTGTGTGTTTGCGTGTGCACGCGCGTCCCTTTTATCGCAGCAAGCGCTGCATGTAACGACCAATCAGCAGCCGTTTCAACTCCTCAATTTGTTGATTTGAAGAGGGGGTAGAGAGAGAGAGAGAGAGAGAGAGAGAGAGAGATGTGGAGTCAGACAGAGAGGGAGCAGCAGTAAGTCCATCTACTGGATTCAGTGCTCGTTGTTCTTATTGAAGCTCCGGCACTCAGCGGTAAGTGAATGTTACTTATACGCTCCCGGTCAGCACATTTACACCATGCTAAACTTTCGTATAGATATTCACGCGTTTTTATTTTATTTTTTTATATGTAACAATGTCATGGTGAGTCTCGACGTTCAGTGGAAAACAGCTTTGACCGGGGTGAGTGACGCGTTGACATTTACATTATAAACTCCTATCGGCTAGAAATTCACACAGCGCTGAAAGAGGGTAAACGGGCATTATTTGTCCGTGTGATGAGGAACGTGAGAGAGAAAATCGGCGTATAATTTGTAACTTTATTTCTCAGCATCCAGGCTTTCAGAGTTGTGAAAAACGTGGAAAGGAAAACCTCAATCCTTTATTCCGTTACATTCCTAATTTTCTGCAAGTCCGTTGCTGTTTTATGCAAGACGGAAAACTTGTGTAAGTTGTGCGATGTTCATGCGGAAAGGTTGAAGGTCTTGAAGGTTTCAGTCGCATTATTTATTTATTTATTTAATCTCGACTCACAAAATCGGAGCGGTTACGCACAGGGCTTGTGTTGCCGAAAGTGGAGGAGCGCTCCAAACAGCGCACCTCTATACCAGCCTCTATTGAAACCGGCTGTCGAAATAACATACTGTAACGAATGGGTGAACGGATTAAGATGACATGGATTCATTATGTTGGTGGTCTACCTCTGGTGATTTCTTTCTTTCTTTCTTTCTTTCTTTCTTTTTGCCCCTTTATTTATTTTTTTAATTAATTTATTTATTTATTTATTTATCAATGTACCCATCTATCCATCTATCTATCTTTGTATCTATCTATCTGTCTATCGCCGATGGTGATATTCCAGTGAGGCATGTGGTAAAGTTGTGATGCGACTGAACGCGGAGTCGGACTGATTCAGTGAGCTTAATACTCAGTAAATTGAATGTTACAGGTTTAACATCATTGAAGAAATGCTGAAACAAACGTGAACCCGTGTTGATTTGCTATTGTAGTCATCATGCTTTCCACACACACACACACACACACACACACACACACACAGAGAGAGAGAGAGAGAGAGAGAGAGAGAGAGATACGTACATCGTGAGACTGTGGCTGGGTGGAATGATGCTGATCCATCCTGACTGATATGCTTGTGGTGTGTTTTCAATGAGACCTCTCTCTCTCCCTCTCTCTGGTTCCATTGGTCATTTGACCGATTTCTCTTAACCAGATGAAGTTTGTCTAAACAAAGGAATGCCTATGACATTACAGAAGATTATCACATCCACGTGTATCTAACACCCTACACTTTCAAAGCACTGAATTCCATACATTTTGATCTCTCAACCATTTTTCTAAGGCCATAATTGCGTGGACAAGCAACTCGGTCATTTCTGTCCTTGGTCAGCCCTCCATCTTAGCAACGCCTGAATAGTGATTCATTTGAGCCTGGGCTTTGTTGACTTGCTGATGAATTGAGGGACTGGTAATGAGAGCTGCCGTGTTCAGCCTCCCTCTGATTGTGTTGCAGAATATGTGGCGAAATGGAAGTGAGTTTGGCTGCATTCACATTAATCCATTATCTTAGATTGGAGAGACGGAATGGTCATGATAGAGGGTTTGGGTCAGAGAGGAGCTGCAAATTAGGCCGCTCAGCATTGGTTTTGACCTGCGTTGAGGTTTGTCACACTGAAGCAGTGTATTAATTTCTGGTACATTTTCAGTCACAGAAAAGTATATTCACTATAAAATACAGTTAAGAACAAAGAAAGTTGATGCCTTTTTTGGTAAAGGGACACAAAATTTCAGTCCTGTCAGGTAGGATTTGACCATTAGGGCTTTTTTAAGGCCAGTGCCAACAGTATGCAGGTTAAAGCTGTCAAATATAGCTGATATTTTGTGCCGACATTCAGTGCCTTAAAATGTCTTTCTTCCAGAATTTTATCCTTGTCAGGGTAGAAAAGCCAATGAAACAGTCTTTAGACTCTCAAAACTCTCCAGTGAAACCCAGACTAATGAATTTTTTGGCTGGGTTAGCAGCTGCTTAAGGCAGTGTGAGGCAGGTTTCTCAGTCAAATAAGGAGGAACCTCCATCACATCAGAGGTGGGCGCTGTTGAATTGGCTGATATGGGAAGGTTTTAGCTGTTGATTTAGATCTGCCTTCACTGGACTGAGGAGATAAATGTGGTAAAAGTGAAGCATCATATTTTAATATATTTTTTTTGTAGTACATTGTCTTAATTCCTTGTGAATTAGCCTTCAGTGACCCCTTGAACACTGTCAATGACCCCTAGGTATCCCATACCCCACTTTGAGAGCCACGGATCTGCATTTTGGAGAATTCCGGGACTTCCCAGCATGCATGGGTAGTACCTTTGGAATGTACTTAGCGGTGGCATTCATCACTCCTATTACATGGCTTGAGTCAGTCCTCACATGAAACATTTCCTCTGTAACTAAGATAAGACGTCCATGCAGCTTATTGGCCTGTCTAGAACAGAGTTATCACTTCTGGTATCGATAGCTCTATTTTTCAAAGAGTCGGTCTGGACCCAAAAGTACTAGCAGTGCTGGCCTTATCATGAGTTAACATGACTTAAGACTGGTAAATTCAGCATGTATCCTATGTACCAAGCAGCATTTTACTCCAATAAAATGTCAACTTTTAATTGTTCCCACAGTTGTCTTCCACTAAAAGTTGCTGGATTAATTATGAAGTAAATGACAAATTTACCAGATGATCTAATGGTGCAAATATTCTGCCACATATGTACCTTTGCTGGAAGGGCAACATTAAATTACCAGAATTTTTAACATAGTTTTGTCTAGGCAAGGATTTTTAATGCTTAAAATGAAAACTAAGGGAACATGAAAGGAATGAAAAGTCTTTGACCCACTGACTTATCTGTGAGCTGTTAAATGGACATAGCCAGTCAAACAGAAATAAACGGGGAAAAGTGCCCTCCTTTATGGTTGTAAATGCGTACGGCGCTTGAATTAGCCATAGGGGAGTTTTTCCCTCAGTAACTCTGTTTCTTCCTCTGTCGTCAGCTTGTTAGCAACAGAAACCTCCAGTCACAAATATTAATGAGTTTTTTTTTTTTTTTTTTGGTTCTGAAGTAGTCGATTGTGCTTTGATTACCTGTTCTCTGTCACATTTGCAGCTAAGATCCGGTCTTTTGTCTTCCCTTCAGCTCTTTATTCAATTCAGGGGCATAAAATGCAAGTGTACATACTGTAAAAGCATAAATTCAAATGCATCAAACAC
>OMLF01029931.1:5091-28920 GCA_900302615.1 Holocentrus rufus
AAAGGGTTAGAGTTAAAGAGAGGGGTTAGGGGCTAGATAGAGAGGGGTTGAATCCTCCAAAGACTTGTACAACACACCCTGCATCAGCCTTTCCTGGCAGTTGTGTTCACTTTTTTTTTTTTTTTCAGACCCGAGTCAGGAATAGAAAGTAATTAGACTGCCACGGGTCCCCGCTGGGGTTCAAAGTGGAGCGTGGAGAAGCAGGCGCCTCTTTGCCAATCATCAAAGGCAATCTCTGCCACTAGACATGTCGTTTTCATTTCCTCCTCACTTTTTAATGAAACCCCCCAACAAACTCCAACGAGCCAGAAATTATGGAAGGGGTTCTTATTGGGTGACAATAACTGCAGAGCATTACCTTACACCGCCACTATGGGCCGGGGAGGGCTTTTGTGTGCTGTGAGCTTGCAGATAGGGAATTACTGAACAAGGACAGAGTCGAGAAAGTTTTACTTCCATGGGAGAATTATGCGCCAAGTGTAATCTGTTTATCTGTCTCCGCGCCAATTGTTGCCTTTGTGCCTTTTTCGGACTTACCTCCATTCTGTCTCACTGCCTCAGTCCAGAGGCTTTCTAGGCCGTCCTCTTTGGGTGTAAGGTTTGGTCCGATATCAGGCAGGAGGGGGTCTGGGAGCGTAGAAACAGTCATTGCCTCCTGGCCCCACACTGACAAAGGTGTGGCCGTGCGAGGGGAGAGAAATGACGAGGGAGAGATGGGACTGAGGAGGGAGATACTGTGGGAGGTCAGTCTCTGGATCCAAGCAGTGGGATGAGTAGGTTGTGTGGACGATGGCCTGCTTCTCACCATCTCCTTACCCTCGATAAAGCCACCAAGGCTGGCCAGACTTGCCCTGTTGCCCCCCTCGCTCCATGGTGCATTTCTTTGCCTCTCCTGGTCGAGTCCTTTGCGCTCCCAGGTCGTGACCCTCAGGCTGTATGTCTCTAACTGTGGTGGCACCGCGGAGGAGGCGGGAAATCCATACAGAGCTGATCTTGGGGTATTCAAAGCCACAGCCATCTGCTGTTTCTTACCCACGGAAGTCAGCACGTCTTCACCGATGACAGGTGCATCCTCATTTACATTCTCGGCAGTGGCTTTCTCGCTCTCGGAGGCGACGGACAGCGCTGGAGCCGCCTCGGACCGTCTTTGAGCCTCTCCCATCTCTGACGAGCTCCCGACAGCAGCTTCTGACTTTCCCTCACTCCTCTGGCTCCACGCCTCCTCGTCAGCCTCACTCGGCCCAGATCTTCCATCATGGCTGTCCCCATTTCCTGCCTGCGTCACTGGGACTATCCCCTCAGGTCCTGATTTTTGTCCATCTGGGCCAGCCCCACCCTCTGCACCTACATTCACTATTAGGCCAGTCACATGCTCTGATGTGCCAAAGGCGGGCTTGACAGCGTCTGAGGACTTAGATTTGATGCCTGTGGTGTGTGTTGATCCACATTGTCCGCCACAGTTGCTGTCCTCTGTGGGGGTGACGTTTGGGACGTGGAGATGGATTGGGGTACCGTAGACACAGAGACAGGTTCCAGCCAGGAGGAGACGGTGAAGCGTCCCAGACATCAGCATCTCTACCGCCTCTCAGTGCCTGGTGAAAGTTGAAAGTGGATGCAAATGATAAATGCCAGTAGGCTGGGCTGAGTTCTTAACAGTGCCTGTTGGCAACTTCTACACTTTGTCAACCAGCAGCCATGTGGGCACAGAGAGAAAGCAAGGGTGGCAGTGCCTGGAAGGGATAGGGCAAAATGAGGTGGCAGGCCACATTACAAAGGTTTGCAGCATCTGCAGATGAAAGGGCCAGAGTTAAAAGCCAAGTATTATTCATTTGAGAACTTCTAGCTTATTTATTTTTGAAGCCCAGCCGATGATAACCAGGGAGAAGAGGATTAAGTTTGCATTTCTGTCAGCCCTTGCTTTGATCCTGTAGTTGTGGCGTTTTGAATAGCTCAACTAATTTGTATAATATTCCTTTTCATCTATGAGTCACACGTTCTTTTCGTATAAACAGAGAGAAATACAGATGAATAAAGACATGCACAGCACGGGGAGAGAAAAGAGGGAGAGGGAGAGAGAAGGAGAGAGAGATAGACACAGAGAGAGAGAGAATCTGACACAGCAATCCTTTGCACCCCTCCGCACTTTACAAAACTATAAATAGCACCAGGTTCCCTATCCTCTCGGATCCTATTCAGTTGGATCCATGGGTGTTAATTTGGTAAATTATGTAAGCTTCTCTCAATATAGGGCAATCTTCAAAGAGGATACGCGTGCATCACTAAATGCTACAATGATTTTTTTAAGTGAATACTGTCTATGGTTCATTTGTTTGTTTTGAATGCATGATTTGACTGCAGTATATAGACATCAATAATTGCTGTAGAAAATGAGGAGACACGACACGCAGAAATTCCGCTGTGTTAACAGGGTGACACCCTTTTATATTGCCTGAGTCAGACAAGCGTCTCAGAGAAATCATCATCAAACCATGATGATGCACAGTCCAATAATGTCTCTATATAACCCTGAATCCCCTCTCTCCTGCCTGCGCACCATCCCCGTGATCAATATCACTGGTATAATGCACTCAACAAGAGTAGCCAGTCCACTACTTGACCTGACAACATAATCAACCAAACATATGCATGTGACACCATTAAATAAAATAATTTACACTGCGGTGTTGAAGCCCATTGCACGAATAAATCTGAAATGGTTGCATTGAAACATTGACACTGTAGCTATTCATAGCCTTACCTAGAGTCTATCCTGCAGCCTTTCCTAAAACGCATCTATCACATCGTCTTATGGAGATCGACGATGTAGCCTATTTTCATTATGCAATTAAATTCGCGTTAAGATGGCTAGAAAGAAAATTGCCTTTACCTTCCAGAATTCATGTCGAATTGCCTTGACAGGAGCGCGCAAAGCTTTTCTTCCAGGCTGCAAAAATTTAATTGATACGAATACAAATTTATCATGTATACCCCCCAACAGAAATAGTGTGGAAAGCAAGCTGATGGAGAAGCTTGTTGTTGTGCAGCCCAACGTCACTGACTGAAAGTCTCAGTCTTCTCTACGTATGCCCGCTTGGGTTTCTGAAGTGCTGCCACCAGGGCTTCAAATTAAAGATTTATCAATTTTGACAGTTTCAGTCTCCGACTTATGTCAAGTGTGTTATCCCTTTCGGGTGTATGTCTCTATTTATTTCGTGTCAGACGCCGTTTTGCTGTTTGACATCAAAGATTTTTCCCCCTGTGTTTCCTAAAAAGGCATATTAGGCTTTAGTCTTGTGCTTTACAACCTTTGCTTGCGTAGTGCTGAACGGACAGCTCCTTAACCTGAAGTTGTTCCAGGTAGCCCCCATGGACTGTAAAAGTCCCACAGAAGTTGAATGGATAGAAAGGACACTTTCCCGTGTATCATGGTATTTTCCTTTGCTGCACTTCTTTCCACATATTGTTGATAATGTTGCCACGTAAATGACCATTTACGCAATCTGACAGAATATTTATCTCAACTGAGTAGGATGCCATAGTAACACACCAGCTTTCTGATGGCATGCACCAAATCAATACTGCTTTCCATGACTTTATCAGCCATTCTGTGGCAGCCATTGTACATGTATCTGTCGAATGACTATTCGAAAGTGATTTGATAGTGAATCACCGTTCTATCGGTTCATATTCTATAGGTAGTACACAGAGCTGTTACAGAATCGCTTACAGCCAACCATACCTTATGTTTTCACCGCTAAAGAGAAAATATACACAATACAACAAACTGCAATTTATATGATTAGGAAAATTAGGTTATTCGCATTATCAATTAATACTGTGCCGTGAGATCTGTTGGCCGTCTGTAATCTTTGTACACTTTCCAAATTATTTTGTTTAATTCTGCGTGTGTTTTCATCTGAAATTCTTAAATAGTTGCCATTGCGCTCATAATTTTGAGCATGATTTGCTTATTTTATTTTTCGAGTTTGAAGACTATTTTGATCAGGCAAACTTTGGTGACGTCATTACGTTTTGGAAGACCCAGCCCAGCCCAGCAGGAAGACAACAAATTCTTCGTTGCATCTGAATTGTCGGGGATAATTTGCGATATTATTTTCACTTAAAGTAGAATAAAACAATAAAATGCCCTTATTTGAAGGGTTAGGAAGTGGAGGAGAGAAGACTGCAGTCGTCATTGATTTAGGAGCAGCGTACACAAAGTGAGTTGCAAACGTTAACGCTAATTTAGCTTCCTCGCTAACAGTCATTTGCTAATGCTAGTGAGGATGTACTGTGACATGTTTTTATGCCCTTTTTAATAAACCAGATGTATCTGTCTAGGTCTGATGCAGCGGTTTAACATTATGTCACTCACATATGACACAACATTTGTTGTAGCAGTGTTAGCTAGATAATGTTATCTAATATCTCAGCTAGGCTATTAGCCACTAGCCACCCAACGTTTAACTTATGTCAGTGTGCCAATTGGCTAAAGTTTATCCTTGTTAAGAGCTTATCCCTTAAAATTGGGTGAACGTAGGTTGCGTAAATAAGAATAACCGTACTCACTGTCAATGGCAACAGGGCTAGTAATATGGCTATAACGCTAAGTAATAAACGTCATCTTGGCGATTTTCATTTTGCATAATGCTGTCAGGAATGTCAGAAATTACAGTAAGTTCAAGAGACCCGCCCGAGGCAAGTCATATGAGAATCAAGCGCCTGGCCTATTTTCTTATCCTTCGTGTTTCCATTGATCAGTACAGACTCCTTTGTTTACAGTTGCCCTCACGTGGTGTTTAAGACAGATCAAGTCTATATTTACAGCTGTTTTGGAATGATCTTCCCTGCTCGTCAAATTAGCAGGCGGCCCCTACAGGCAATTGTTTTTCCATTAATAAGTTAAAATAAACTCTCAAACTGGCATGCAGAATGTTCATATAGAGTATGTTTCATTTGTACATGGCCTTTAAATGAGTTCTAACTGTGTATTTTCTTTGCATTGGTGCTTAAGAATGTTTACTAATTGCATTCTTTTTGCCAAGTAAGATTATTGAGGATGATTGATATTTTTCACTTTCCATGTCTGCACACAATGCCTGCTCAAGTTGAAACACAGCTAACAGCTGCTTTCTCTTGTAGATGTGGCTTTGCAGGGGAAACGGGGCCCAGGTTCATCATTCCGAGCGAGATCCGGAAGCCGGGACAGCAACAGGTGCTACACCATATTGGTTTACTCTTTGTTAAAAAAAAAAAAAAAAAAATTTTGTACTTACTGAGAAGACCTGAGGAAAATGGAAATATATGTTAACCATGTCTGTATCACTTTTAGGCCACCAAAGTAGTTCAATACAACATCAACACAGAAGAGCTATATGTCAACCTCAAAGAGTTTATCCACATGCTGTACTTCAGGTGAGACTCCGCTGCGTCCATTAGTTATTCTTTGTTAGCAGGAATAACAATGTTTAGTTTATAAGAATACAACACATATAAGAATACAATACAATATATAAGAATAAAACTAATATAACAATACTAGAAAACTCAATACTGTTTTTTTTATGTCAGAGTGGCTTTGCTACAGCATTGAACAAACTGCTGGAAGCTAAAAAACCAACTGGGTCAGCCTCATCAAATCAAATTTTGTCCTCTCATCTGCCCCATTTAGGCACCTGCTGGTGAACCCTCGCGACAGAAGAGTGGTCATCATCGAGTCCATCCTCTGCCCGTCCCACTTCAGGGAGACCCTCACCAAGGTCTTCTTCAAACAGTTTGAGGTACAAATGGCAAGCAGATCTGGGCTCTACAGAAACTGGAGACCATGTTTGAAAATCAAGCAAAATGAGGACAAATGAGGACTGTGTCTGACCAGTGTAACAAATAAAGTTACTAATTTTACATGCTGGCCTACAAACAGTTGATTAATGAATTAACTTGTACTTATGTCTTATCTCAAATTAAATCTTTGCACCTCAACTGGACTACATGAAATCACAGCCCTCTAAATATATGATATAAGACTGTTAGCACTTGATTGCTTCAAGATAGTTTGCACTTCAGTGCAAGTGACAAAATTGTTTTCAGTATTTGCAAGAGATTGTAAACATCTCTGCACATATGATAATAGCCTCTCACATCTCACGTCTTTTTTTTTTCAGCAATGTACAATCCTGAAAAAAGTCTAATTTCCAGCAAGCATGTCTTATTATAATTAAAGGTTGTAAGGAACAGCAATGCAAAATGCACACTGAAATACAAAATAAATAAATGAATAAATAATATAAAAATAAATAAATTAAATAAATTACTGAATACAGGTGATTAAACTGAATTAGTCACCACATTAGGCACATTTTTCCTTCACCTTAATAATCTGTGTTCTATGTTGTAACCACTAATGGGTTCTTTGGCTTCCCAGGTGCCCTCTGTGCTGTTTGCCCCGAGTCACCTCATGTCCATCATGACCCTGGGCATCAACTCTGCCCTGGTGATGGACTGTGGCTACACAGAGACGCTGGTGCTGCCTGTATCCTTTCTCCATCACCTTGGAGTCTTTGATTTAAAGTCTTGCAACTTCCTGCACCGTCCTTCTTAAACCAAACTCTGTTCAAGCAGAGACTGGTTTAAAAATGGACACTGAGGCCTACAAATGTCTCACAACAATTTCTAATGAGTTATTCTGTTGATCTGTGATATTTGTGAATTTGTAATGCAAGCGAGAAGGTGTGTATTGTATCACTGATAAATTTCACCTCAGGGTGTCTACGTACCACCTTAACTGTGAAATCAGGTCTATGAGTGCACCCCTATTCTGCCAACTTGGGAGGCTTTGCCTTTGGGTGGGAAAGCCATCCATAAGTGAGTAGCTTTAACAAATTTAAGAGGCACTTGTGACTTTGCAAGTGCATTTTTGATTTTATGCACAATTTACCACAGGGAGGAACACCATTTCTCTCTTTTTTATTTTTTTGGATTTAGATATTGATTGAACATCTTGTCACTGTATCAGGGGACTCTTTTGGAGGTACTTGTTTTATAACTGTGTGTCTGTATTGTTTGTAGAGAAATGGATGCACTTCTCGTGGAACAGTGCACAGTGGACACAGACTCCAGCAGTGGACAGAGTGTACCTACTGTCATTGGTAATCACTGTAAAATGGATTAAACTGAAATTAAATGGATACTTTCAGTGATGATGCATAATGGATAAATGTATAGTGCCATGACTCTTAAATGCACTGCTCCCTTGTTTCATGATGCAGAAAGCAGGAAAAGATAATGTCCCTTACGCAGCATTTACTTTTCATAAGAAGTTCCCTCTGTGTGGTGTTGGACTGAGTCCCTGTTTCACATTCTGAATTATACATTTGCATACAGCCTATTTTAGATTTTCTCGCCCTGCTTACTTTTGCTTAATGGAGGCTAGTGCCTGACAGAATCAAAATCTTGAGCAGTCACGTCTACAGCCAAAGCAGAGAGAGGCAAGCTTTATATACATCAATAATTGACAGACACCAGGACCAGCTCACTTTACTGCTTAACTGCATCCCTGCAGCAGGCACAACAGGGCTGAATTCTTCATGCAGCCAAACCTTTATACTGTACCTGGTTTAGGGAGAAGAATCGACTGAATTTACATTCTCCCTGGGGCCCCAAGTCCAGGGTCCATCCAGTATTTGTAAATTACTCGGGTCTAGATAGAAATGACTAAACTTCTACATTCTCTGGCAACGGTGTAGGAGTTTACTGAAGGGAATCATGGGACTTCTAGTTTCTGGGACCCGGATTTGTTTTGGGGCCAAGCAGGTGTGCTTGTACATCAATCCAGTATCAGCCCATTAGGTGTTTACTTCCCCAAATGATGAGTCGGCCTTATAAAAACATAACAAGGATGTGAAATAGAGGGAGAATGTTTAACTTGTGGACAAGTGAACCAAATAAAATTAAGTTTTACTTTTCTCTCTTTACATGTTTTCCTCAGGGACAATCCCAGAGGAGATCGTGGAGGACATCAAGGGTAGGTTTGAAGGACTTGTTTTGAGATGTAATTTCCGTTCCTCTGACTTTGTTCCCTCGAGGCTAATAGATCTCTCTTTTATTTATTACCGCCAAAGGCAGCGCTCCCAAAAGAAAACAATAGTTTTAAAAAAAATAAAAAAATTAAAAAGAAGTTTCTGAAGCTTAGTCACTGTAGATGTAATTTTTATGTGGTTCGACCCTGTAACAGTTTGTTACTTTGCACTTCTCTCCTTACAGTGAGAACGTGCTTCGTTAGTGACCTGCAGAGAGGCCTCAAGATCCAGGAAGCCAAGTTTAACCTGGATGGTACAGCTGAAGTGAGTTTAGTCTTTACAAATAAGCTTTAAAGCAAATGTCTGGTGTCTGGCATAGTTTATTTTGGCCGCCTCATTATCCTGACTTTTCTTTATTTATAACGTACCTCTAGCGCCCAGCTCCACCCCCTGATGTTGATTATCCATTGGATGGAGAGAAGATTCTGCATATAAAGGGATCAATTAGGTAATCCATCAGTTTATGCTCTTTACATCTGCTGTTGCACTTAAATGAGGCTGAACAAACAGGCTCCTTTTTCTGCAAATTTCTCTCAAAACTCTAAGGTGTCTTGTTGTCTTTTATTCGTGCATTTTGGCTGTGTGTGCATGTATCAGTGTGCTGTACTGTCCCCCTCCAGGACAGAGATAATGAAATGGGAGCTTTCTTTTTCCTTGCTGGTTGTCTGGTCAGTGTCATGGGATTGTTGTGATTTCAAAAAAAAAAAAAAAAAAAAAGTGTGGCTAACAAGATTCCCTCTATTTTGCAGGGACTCTGTGATGGAGATGCTCTTCGAGCAGGACAACGAGGAGAAGAGCGTGGCTTCTTTAATACTTGATGCTCTCGTCAAGGTGAGTGACAGCAAAGTAAAATGTGATATAAACTCTGAGCATTTGCTATGCCAACACATTAATGCATAAACAAGTGGGTCAAAAGATTTTGTGCAGTCAGTTACTTAATACAGACTGAAAATTAGATGAGCTATCCTAGATTTAAGAACAGTTAAAAGATCTCCATCTGGCAAAGCTCTATAATTATCCAGGCAGGAGGAATGCAGCATCCAATTAGTTCCTTTTCTTTGATATTGTGACAACAGTGGAATTGAGTCCGTGTGTAATGGACTCATACTACGTTACTATGGCAACACTCAGCCATCGCCGCTCCAGTGCGATGAGAGTGGTGTGTTGTTCCAAGTGGGGATCAGGTCAGGCCAGGACAGCCTAATTAATCTTTATAGGCGTAGCAGCAGACTTTACACAGCATCAAAATTTCACTGCAACAGCGATATAAAAAAAACACAATCCCTGCTCAGTGGTCTCGGTGGAATCACACAGAGCTACACTACTCAGGATCTGATGAAACAAAGCATTTCTCTTGAGACGTCAGCAGAGCTGTACCCACCAGGCTCTGCAGGAAAGTCAGACACTGTAACCCTCATTCATCACAATTTGTTTATGGCTTAGTCCGCACTTGTGCTGATGACCAGAAAGTGGATCCCTGTTGCGGTGGAATTGCTTGTTCCTCCTGACGCATCTCTTCTCCCACAGCGTCAGTTTGACAGCATGAGCTGAGTTGAAGGATTGTTTTTTGACTTCCATTTCTTTTATTCAGACTCATTTGTTTGCTGAAAGGGGATGATGAAGTGAGATGATTATTATGTAAATTTAACGAATACATTTTGGTACATCTTGCAAATCTGTTCAGATTCATGCGTGTGTTTCATTATGTCAAAATTTTCTTATGATCTAAGAATTTCTGTCCTCCCTACAAACTTAATTCTAAGGGTTACAATAAAAAAAGCTGATTTAAAACATTTTCTTTTTGTAATTTCCCTGCAATCTGTAGTGTTGAAGGGTGGACAGTATTCAGTGATTTATATGATGCTGCATGTGTACATTATCTAATTCAGTATTTGTGTGTGTGTTTCTTTCTTAAACCCGTTAGTGCCCCATTGACACACGTAAAGTGCTCTCTGAGAACCTGGTGGTGATCGGAGGCACGGCCATGCTGCCGGGCTTCCTGCACCGTCTCCTGGCAGAGATACGCCTCCTGGTGGAGAAACCAAAGTACCGCGACGTCCTCGCCACCAAGAGCTTCCGCCTGCACTCCCCGCCTGCCAAACCCAACTGCACCGCCTGGCTTGGAGGTCAGACATGACGGGCCATTTAGGCTTAATCCAATTACTGATAGTGTACCTCACCTGCTAAGAGAAGGGTTTCTAATCAGGCTGAATTTATATGTTCGTATGTAAATATTTTTTGAGTGCCAGTATATTTCGAAAAACTGAAATATATTTTTTTTTCTGTGAACTTTGGAAAACCACTAGCCCAGAAGAAGTGTGATTACTTATGATGCTTTGCAAAATTTAGTTGTGGTGAAAGTCAGCAATTACAAAAGAAACAACTTTATATTTTAACTTTATATATACACCATATTGTGACTTAACTATGGATATGCCACTGTAATATGTTGGATTGTCATTTTCTGTACAAGTTAGTATTTAAAAGACATGCTTAATGTACTGTGCAGTATGGTTGGCATCCAGTGGATATCGGTTAATTCAGCATGAAAAATCTGTTTATTTTAAATGTTGGATAGGGAAACAGTTCATTAACTCAAACGGACATACTTGCCAAAAGAGACTCATCACTGTGTTCTTGATCTGTGCCAGCTGAATCTCATCAGTCTCTTTCAGTGAGCCACATTTGCAAATGCACAGTCCAGTCTCCTGCTTTTGCAAGTCAAATCTGTTTGGCCAGCACAGTTCCGTAGCCCTGATCTTTATCATCTGTTGTTCAGGCACTTAAATCGTTTGTACTCCAAGCTTTAAAAACCCCCTCCTTTTATTCATGCCCTGCCTTCGCCCCTCAGGTGCCATCTTCGGCGCGCTGCAGGACATCCTGGGCAGCAGGTCTGTGTCCCGGGACTACTACAACCAGACAGGCCGCATCCCAGACTGGTGCTGCCTTAGCTCCCCTCCCCCCGAATCGATCTACGAAGCAGGGAAGACCCCTCCTCCTCTTATGAAGAGAGCCTTCTCCACCGAGAAATAGACCTTCAGAAATCTGTTGTCATGTTGTAACTCGAACACTTTACCCTCCTGTCCCCCTCCCTGATAGAACAAACTCTGTAATCTTGGATGTAACATCTCCACACAAACCTGGTTAACATGTTTTACCACAATGAAATGTACTGTATGTTCTGAATATCTAGTAGCCATCTGCATAGTTTTGTATGCACTGATCCTGGACTGGTGGATAGTAGGCGATGTAAAATAAAGTGGAGAAGTTGTTCTTTCTCCTCATCAGATAGGAAAGATGGTATGATTGGAGGCAGTTACTTTAGACGACCACTCATTGGTGTTTTCCATTCAGTGTTAATATCAGGGGGTAAGAAATCACAGCATTTTCTTTTTGAAGTGTCTCTCTGTGCCACTTCTTGTTCTGTAAGTGTCTCTGTTAGTTATGTAATCCTGAGTTGTTGAAACCAACACTAAAATGCATTTGAATTAGGATTAAGCTCATTGTTTTATCTTATTATACTCACATTATATACAAATGTGTGTATGTCGTGCTGTAAGATGTCAGGAATGAGACTGACAGACCTAAAGATTGTTGTTTTACAGGAACAGCATGGAGGCGTTGAGGTGCGAGAGAGCATCCCATAAATTAAAGCTCAAAGATTCAATCCAAGTAATTAGTATGCCCATCATGAGCCATGTGTCCTGTTTAAGTATCACTGTGGAAAACAGCTTATTCTTGGTACAGTGAGTTACTCAGAATATGAGCGCCAGTTGACCTGAAAAATGCTTTTTGGATTTACTTTAAATGTTTCACGAAGGCTCATGTTGCTGAGTTTTAAAGCTTGAACAGCAAATCTGAAGGAAATGCAAGAGAGCAAGTGTTTTTTTTTTTTCAGTGTCCCATGTATAATACGATGTAGAAATCTGGCTCTGTATTTCTCAAGACAACCTCCGTACAATTTTTCAAAACCGAATAAATGTTTTGCTTATTTATTGTTTGTACATTTGCCATGCAAAGTGGTTGTTAAAGAGTGATTAAAAACATGCAGCCGATGGCATCTGGCTCTGTTACCCATTCAACTACTAAAAAAAATAAATATCACCGGGATCCTCAAAAGCTCTTCCCGGAACTGATTCAAACCTATTTTCTCACAGTCTCATTTTTTATCCTCGAATGTTTAAAACTGCAAACTGGTTTCTCAGGAAATAGCGAATCAGTCAGGGGTATTGTTTGAAGATAGTTTACGGACACCAGCCTCAACTATGAGCAGCATTCTCCTTTCAAATGTGTTCGCACAGTCTGCAGGCCTTCCTCTCAGACCCAAGGCTCTAATCTGCAAGTAAACTTTACAAAATGGTGCAATCACCAACCCACAAAAAGTATTTTTATTTCAGAGTATTGCCAAATCATTGTTTTTCTCCTGTTGATTCTCTTGAGTTGTTCACTTGTACAAGGACTCAGCAGTCTAAAAAACACTAATAATTCCACTCCTTGCAAGCATATACAACAAATCGAGATTTGAATGCCGTTTACACAAATACGTGCTTATATCTCAATAGATAAGTAGATCAGTGTTGTTGCCAAGTTCTCTGTATAAGTTTGGGTTTTCCTAAAAATCAATGCAAAGCAAATGACACCCACAGTATTAAGGTGGGGACATAAAGCATAGCGAGTGAGGCCAGGAAAACCCCGAATGGCTGCAAAAGGATGTGCATCCCACCATCCAGCCCAACATGTTCTCCCTCACTTGGCTCTCTTTCTCTATTTCCACTTGTCCTCCCTCCTGGCTCCCCAAGTGACTTTCCCACTCCAGTCACAACAACAGAGTCGCTCCCCATCTTGCGTCACAAGCTTAATAAAAAAAAAAAAGAAGGGCGCTTTCAAGTAGTACCTCACTTCACCCTCTCCCCGCTGACTCATATCCCTTCTTATCCGCTCGGTCTAGCTCGGTGCTGCTCAAATCATGAGCCAGCGAGGCCTGAGAGTCTGCTGGTTATTATTCTCACCAAACTCCCCAGCAGCTGATTTCAGTTGCTTTCAAGCAGAGAGGAAACTAGGAGACAATAAAATCAGCTGTTAAAGTGTTTGGCAGGAATGAAAACCTAGGCTTTTGAGCTTTGATGGCACACGGTGGGAAAAGCACTGCTCTAACTACTTGAAATTTATCTATTCTCTCTCCATTTTTATTTCTCATCCTAGCTCTTCTTTTCGTCCTTATTTGACACCACTATTATTAGGCCATTGTGGCCCTGCTATAAATCTGAGATTATTTTACTGATATTATGGATAAAAGTGTCAGCGAAATTCTGAAATATATACTGTAGGAAGCACTTGATGAAGTAGCATCCTGACTTCTTTATCTGTTCACAGCAACTGACTCAGCCTGTTTTGTGCACATTGGCAACATCTGTGCATCAGAAATGTTGCTCCTGAAAGAAAAGGTGCTTTTTTTCCCCACTTGGCCTGCCTGCCTGCTCCAACTATACTGAGGTTTATTTACCGGTTTCTTTGTCTGGGAAGGAGCTGGTGTGAGTGAATTAAGGGTGAAAATAACTTGTTCAACAGCATTTCCTTCAGGCAAATCTCCTCCCACCACCACCACTAGGGGGCCTCAAACAGCCAGTTCAACTCAGTTTATTATTGAGGATGAATTAAACTAACATTGGTGTTTACTTTTGTCAGTGTGTCTACAACACACCCCGCATGTCACTCCCTAAATCCTCAACAAAACATATTAGTCGCAACCTTAAGGCACTGTGTGTGTGTGTGTGTGTGTGTGTGTGTGTGTCTCCGTGCGTGTGTCCCAGAATGAAACTACATCTGTTTGGCCTTCTGGGTCACATTGGTCACTGAATGCGGGTCTGTCTGGCTTCTGTGGGCTTGGGAACCAGTGCCATTACCCACAATGCACCTACTGCTTAAAGACTGGCGGAAAGTCTGGGAAATCAGATACAGTTTGGATTGTGATCACAAGCGTACACAATTGGCATAAACACTCAGTGGAAGGGAGCCAAAAACTGGCAACTAGAGATAGATTGCCCCCATGTGGTGGACAGGAGGTGGATTACTCTCCCTCTCCCTCTCTCTCCCTCTCTCTCTCCTGCTTCCTTACTTCCCTTCCCAAATCCTTCTCCATGCTGCTGCCTTATAGGCCTGGAGGACGGCCTATATCAGTAGCAGCAGTAAACCCAACAGACCCTGAAGGCCTGAACGACTTCCCCCTGGAGGATTCATCTCCATGTTGGGAGAATTCTGACCTTGGAGGAAAAAATAAGCTTTGTTACTGATATGATTCCTAGTATTTATGATTTTCAAGCCAGTCTCCTTCTTCCAGTATGGTCAGCCGCAGCTCGGCCCACATCTGAGGGGATGAGGATGCTATATGACCCTGTGGTGGACCGTATAGAGCTGTACGGTCCCACCTGCTGCTCTTCTGGTTGAGGGAAACCCCATTCTCCCTGGATGGGGACTGGGACCTGAGCATCAGCGTGGTTCCCAGAGACAGGAAGCAGCAGCTGTCCGTCTGACCTCCTGCTACTGGACTGGGGAGTGTGAGCGGGAAGGGGACTCCCTGACTTCTGCCGTGAATAGCGGAGGAGCTCTGCCTATAGGAAAAAAAAATGTCAGCAAGCGGGGGGGATATTGCAAGGTTCATCGCTCATAATTTCATTAACTCCATGCACGGGGTCAGGAAAACACGACTCTCTTCCCGTACGGTGGCGAGGCAGTGTGCTATCACGGCGTGCAAGGGAGGGAGAGGCAATGTGGCGAGACGGGAGGAATCATCTGTCTTGGTTATCTCCTCCGCAGGCGCTGTTTTTCAAAACACACCGAGCCAATTAGCCCGTAAATCACAGGGGCTGCAACAACATACATCTGAGCCCTCATAATAAATGTGAGGGCACCTCTCTGCTTGTGTGCCATAGCTTGTGAACTGAGCAAACACAAACTGTGTGGTAGCACTTGAAGCACCTGTTAGTAATTATGGAGGATAAGCATCATTAGGAATCCGCATTAAGCCATGACTGTAGCAGTTTACCAAAACCGCAGATATTATATAACATAATGATTGTAAATAAGACTTGGTGACAGGCATTTTATCTGCAGCAAACATATGACTGTTCATAAACATGGCAAAATCAGGAATGAAGGAGGATCCCACACAGGCATTCTGCTCATACTTGGAGCAGCGGGGTTGATAACCTCAGGTCTGTGCTTGTTCCAAGACTATACAGGCCACACTCAGAGGGGCCTGAGTCGTATAAACAATGTTTAAACAAGGAGCCAGATCCCCAAAATGGACCAGAGCAGCTGTGTGTTGGCAGCTAGTATTCAGCTGAGGGGAGAGTTAGTGCACTGTGACCTGACCCCCCACCCACCACCACCATCCTATATTTCACTATCACAATCAGGCCGTTGAGTGGATTAACCCTGGATGCCCAGGAAGAAAGGCATATCCAGCGTGGCGTCTTCTTTGTGGTGGGTCCACATGCACCAGAGTCCAAAATGTCTCATGTAGGATTCCTGGGTGAAAAACTTTGAGAACAGGGCGTGAAGTCAACGAGCCGCGGTAACTTGTGGATATGGTATTTTCAGGCCCATTTATTTTCACAAAATGCCACAGGAGCTTTATAAAAATTCGCATCAAACACAAAGTTCCTCATGTGACATTTCAGCATAACAGAGCTGACAAGCCACAGCCCAAATTTATCTGCATATGACTTATGTAGTAGCATAAAGCCCTTTAGTGCTGTAGGTTTGCCATCATTCATCATAGCTATACTTCTTTCCTTTTCCAAGCCATGAAGTCCTGTTTATATAACCTATTGTAGTGAGCTCTATATGGGCCAAGTGGATTAAAAAAACAGACTATCTATTTATTTATAAGCCTAAGCTTGAGATATGGAATTGAAATAAATGAGTACTTGATAGTAAGTTTATAGTGACCTTTTAGTACTCATTTTTGTATCTCCTATTCTGGAATGTTTGCATGGTGTTGTTTTGAAAAGTATTATACTGTAAGCTTTATGTTTTACGTAAGAGCATGCTAACTGTTCTCATCAGTAAAGTGGTCTTACACTAACAAGCGCGAGAAAGCAAGAGCGCGCGTCTCAGAGAGAGAGAGAGAGAGAGAGAGAGAGAGAGAGAGAGAGAGGCAATCAGACAGGCAGACAGACAGAAAACCCACCGCTTATCTTGACTGACCTTATCTTTTCTCTGAGTTTACGTTGGTCCGGCTCTTAATTGATCCTCTGATGTTAATTATGGCAGTGACGCTCAGCCTTCATCCCACACGGCGGGACGATGCGCCGGTCCTCTAACTTTGCAGCCGGCAGTCGGACAAACTCTTTTTTTCTCCCGTACTTAAAGTTTTCTTTTTGACAGGTTGGAGTCGAGGCAGGATTTGTCACCGGCAGCATGCAAAGTTTCATCGGAACCTCACGCTTTATGGCAGTTCTTCTCCTGCAACTGATACCTGCACAGGTAATCCAGCAAACATCCTTATGCAGATTAGAATTGTGGCAGTACTTATTTCAATGGATGGATTTTTTGTTTTTTGTTTTGTTTTGTTTTGTTTTGTTTTGTTTTGTTTTTTGTAACGTTTAGACAAGAAATTTTCTTTTTCTATTTCTCACGTGTTAATAAAATTGCCGAATCATTTATAGGCGAGCTTTTTTTTTGCGGAATTCTCACATTACTGGAGATTATTTTCACTTTGAGCACATTAACAAAAATCAAGTCTCCTGACATTTTGCATGCCATTATTGGGTTGCCACTTAAAAAGGTTGCAGAATTGCAACACCGAGGTCCAAATGTGCTTAAAAGCTGCCTGCCTACTTTCTTTTTTGACTCCAAATGTGACTCCTGTTACCACTTCACGTGAAACCGTCGGCTAATAAGAGTCACATTTAAATGGTGGGCTCCTTTTCCCCCCTCATGTCTTGCTGTGAGAGTGTACAACATCTGTCTCACTCCCAGTCTTTTTACATTTTAGTAGAATACTGACTGACTGTGCCACTCACTGCACGAAGATCTTCATTTTTGGGTTTGGGAATGCTTTGAGTGCTGTTTACAGTGGCTACATAATGGTGATCGTTCATGTGTACAGATATTTACTCAACCAGCCTTAGTAGATGCAGCTGCTGTGTTACTTTGATCCAGTTTAAGATATAGAGGTTTACACAGCCGCATATCTGAAGTCAAGGGCCTGTGCTGAGAGTAGAAAACTAAGCCAAGCCAGGGAGCTCAGCTATAGATGCATCATCATACAGTATCTTTTTCATCTTAAGTAAGTTAGACAAAGCTGTTGGCTCATAGTAGACAGCCGTTGCCTTTCCTGAAGCAAGCTGAATGCTGCGGTTCGTCCCATGGGTGTGGGTGTGAAGTGGGTGTAATGGTCGACATTGCTCTCTGGTTTTGCACAGGTGCTTCCTCTTCGTATAAGTGCATCTGACCCAGGGCGAGATAGACCATGTGGTTATGGTTCACATGGGGATACAGTAGTAGTGGAGGGAGCGTGATACGCCTTGAATGGGATTTGACTTGAGCAGCAAGATTGCAACTGGTGAGGCTGGCTCCACTGTGGAATAAAGAGCTGCGGTGTGGATAATGAAGTCCGGCAGGCAGAGTATGGAATCAAGATCACCTTTTTCCTCATGATGGAAGTTTGAATGATGAGGTGATCATTGTTCTTAATGTTACAAGACACAAGCAAGATTTCTCAACAGTTTATTTGAAGTTGTGTCCCTAAGACTGACATAACTCTGTCATAACTGTGACATCTGTGATCAACTAGACCTGCATGAAAAAATCAACACAGCTGAGTATTATTATTTTTCACAATTCTGTATTGATTCTCTACCCCCTTGTATGGGTATGTATTGTTTATTTTGATAGGATGTTATGATATGTGCATTTTCGTGAACTGTGTCAAGTAAGTGCATTGTGCTAATTCTGTTTGAAAAAATACAAATGGGAATTTTGAATTAAATTGTTTCAAGCCAGTTTATCAGTCCCATCCTATCCTACAAATCATATCACCCATGTATTATGATAGATATCGTATTGTGAGGTCCTTGCCAATATCCAGCCTTATCATTCACTATCTCCATATGTATGGATGAATGTTTACGATTAGTCATTAAGGGTCATTCCATCACTTATGTCACTTTCCCTGCAAAGTTGACATCGTCTTGGCTAGTGTCAGCTTGGCAAGAACAAATATCACCTTTGCAGGGAAAGTGACGTAACTGATCGAATGAGAGTTAATGACAGTTAATGACAGTCATAAATATTCATCCATGTATCCATGACATCATGTAACGGCTATGACAGTGTTATGTCAGTCTTACAACATAAAATTTGCAAAAGAGAAAAAAAAATCAGGGTGGATGATGTCATAATTGTTGGCAAAATTGTCCACCTGTGATCATCATGTCACGTCCTTCAGAGGCTTCATGAATGGGCCATTAAGCTTTTGCAGACTTTCACTGGACGGGTACGTTCCATATCCACAGACGAACAGGCCGTGCCCAGTGACATACAGCCGTTAATTTCCACATCATCTCTAGACGTCTCTGCCCATATCCTGCTCTCACTCTGTAGCTCATTTCACCCCTACTCCCCAATCAAACATTTTACAAACAGGCTGCTTCTTGATTCTGCATCTTGTGAGGTGGATATGATACTGTATACATAGCCACTGTAATACTCAAATCATCAAGAACCAGAGGCTCCCAGGATGCAATATGTCCCAAAACACAGATTATTAATCAGATTACTCTTTCCAAATCTCTAAAGTGATAACATGTTGAGGGAAGAGTTGAGCCCTGTCAGTCTGAGAAGAGGTTCATACTTCTCTGACTAAGTGTTCCTTGGGAATGCATTAGGCTGTCAGACTTGGAGCAGATCCATCTGACTCACACAGAGTGAGAGGGATCTCATACTGGATTTGACTCCACTTGATGTCTGCATGTCATACTTTGATTTATTAGATTCTTCCAAACCAGCCCAGATGAGACTGCAATATATTTGAGAGTAATAAAACACAAAACCCCACGAAAAATTTTATTGCTCAAGCCCCCGACCCGCACGTACATTTGACATTTATAAAACACAATGAGAAACAGCGAGGTAGATAGAGAGGGAGGGATGGTGGGAGCGGGGGAGGGAGAGACAGAGACAGCTGAAATGAAAGACGAGAGGAAAGCCAAGATCAACTAAAGACTTGTGTTTCTGGTCATTTTGTTGTTTAATCAGGGAGTATCACCTCTGGGCAAAGTCCATGGAAACTGGGCTGAAGAAGTTACAAAACTCAAGTGAGAAAAGAAAAGAAAAGACGAGAAAAGAAAAGAAAATATTCATGTATGCATTATATCTCGTGGCTATCTGGCATCAACGGCACCCAGATCGTTTACAGTTATGTCAGTCAGTACAGGCTTCTATCCACATCACAGTTGCTCATTAGGCATCTGATTCTGCGTGTTGGATTACACAGTGTGGTTTATGGCTTTTAGAAATACTGTAGTCTGGATTTGGAAAATTCAAGTATGAGCTCACCAACAGTAAATACCAAATGCCACAAAAAATATTATGGCTCAAGCAGTGAACCAAAACCTGTGTGTGACATTTATAAATGTTCTCATCAATGTTCTCAGATTGAGATATATTGAGGGAGGGATTGGGAAAGCAGGAGAGAGGTGACGAGCAGTGAGAGAGAAATAGAGAGAGAGAGAGACAGCTGATATTCAAAGCCAAGATCAACTTGTCTTTCTGCTCAATTTGTTGTTTAATCAGAGAGTATCACCGTTGTGCGTTTTGAGGCCATTGGAACAAATTCCGTGGAAGCGGGGTTGAAGATGTTACAGAACTCATGGTGTGATACCGCTCAGCGCTGGTTCCCATCTTAACTTTGTTTATTATGTATTCAAATCCCCAAATTCCCAAGGAAACCGCCTGTCTTTGTAGGATCCTCCAGGAACTCTTCCTCTGTCTCTGCTCAGTTCATACAAATCTCGACACGAGGACATACAGGGTTAGCGTTGATTACCTTCAGACTGCATTGTCGCTCACTATTCATGCTACTATGTTCCCATTTGTTCATGTTCTGTATTTAAAAATGTAATAGATTTCTATTTTTGAGGCACTAAACTCTGTCAGACTAGCAGATCTTAAATTTATGACAGTGAATCCTAAGCTTTTTTGGCAGATGACCCCCATAGTGTGGCTGGAAAGTTTGTGTTACCAAAGCATAGAAAACTGAGCATATTTCACATAGATTGATGGTTGCTGATACATGCAGGGAGGTCGATGTAAAGCTACTCTTTAAACTGGGTACATCAGACGGGCATGAAAACTTTCAGCAGCTTCCTTTGCAGTCCAGTCAGTCAGTTAAGTTTGGCTAAGATTTTTTTCAGTGGACCCATTTTTGCTGAAAACCTGCTTTACAAAAATGAAATTATTTTTCTTGTGAACTGAATGTTCTTGATAGACCTCAAAATGTACCTAAATCTACAGAGAGAAAAAAAGGAGGAAACCACAGCAGCACACCAAACTTGCCTCAGGGCAGAAAACCATTTCAACATATCTTATTGATGGTCTTGTGCATTAGACTCCCCGGCTCTACATCAACCAGAGCGGTTTTGAGTTTTTCCAACTGTCTGTGTTTATGAAGAATGGGTTTGACAATTGCTTTGCATACTTTGAAGGTTTTTTTTCTACTGAGACTACAAACCTCAAGCATTTAAGACATATTGGGACATCAAGTGTTCTTTTTACTGTGTGCGTGCGGTTGATTTGCACACAATGACACTGCGAAACCCAGTTACAAGCACAGGGTCAAGGTCTGCGGTCACCTTCCCCTGTCTGCCACAAGAGGGCGCTCTGCATCTGCCCAGTGAACCAGCTTCTGTGTAGCCTCTGAAGTGTGAATAGCCGTGTCGGCTCCCTGCATGTCTGCAGGCTGTGTGTCATCACTGTTCATGCTGAGCATTTGCTTTGATGTCAGTTATTTTATTCCATGAAACTGAAGCATCCATCTATTTATACATTATTTTTTACTTATTTTAGCCATATTTTGCAGATGTCACACCCTGCAGCAGAGGTTCGCTCAAGAGGTAAAGGCCAAGCTCTCCAACAATGCAATGATCAGTCAGTTTTGTGTGTGGAAGAAATGACTGAATGGCACTGCTCTTGTTGCAGTAATGTTGTTCCAGGAGGTATGGAAGAGGAGCCTGTGTCGGCCAATGGAGCGATTGGTGGATGTGGAGCAAGAGTACCCTGGAGGAGTGGAGCATATCTTTAGTCCTGCTTGTGTCCCACTTTGGCGGTGCTCTGGTTGCTGTGGGGATGACAGCCTGGAGTGCCACCCTACCCTCGAACGCAACACCACCCTGCAGGTGGGGAACGACAGCCTCCTCTGCAACAGGGGCAGCTGCCTTTAGGGAAATAACATGTCAACAAAATAAAACCAAAGAATATGTCAATCATATGCTTTCTCATCACAGTAAACGTATTGCATGTTAATGCATAGAGTTTTAGTTTTGTCATACACCTTTCCCATGTGTCCCAGCTGTTGAGGATTGCTCCCAATGAGAGATCCGGGCATTATGTGGAGCTCACATTTGTGGAGCATCAGGAATGTGAATGCAGGTAAATGGCTGAGAGTTAATTGCATATAATAAATACCAAATGCATTATGAGACTCTGCTCGCACAAATAACCACCTGCATTTTGCTATTTTTAGGCCCCGACAGATGCATCTGAGTAATGAAAGGTCAGTAGATGCGCATTTTATCCATCATTCTTGAACATTATGTCAATATCTTCATTGCCCTTTCCTCCTCCTCCCCAGCAGCAGCAGTAGTCAGTCTATCAAGAATAGACCTCGGAGGAGGAAACACAGGAAGAGAGCGAAAGACTGTGGCAAGTAAGAGATGGATTGCCTCCATGTGGCACACGCACAAACACACACCCAGGTTTTATTATGTTTGGACATTTATGGGTACATTTATCACTGTTTCCGCCACACCGCTAGACTACCAAGGACAGGTGACATGAAACAATATCACAATATACTGTTGGCTGTGTTGCTTTTCTCTTTGCCAGGCCTGTAATTCTCTTGCCACTTATTAAAAGTTTGTGCGTCTGTCCAAGGCTGCCACGTGTCTAGTACAAACAGGTCACGCACAAAGTCACTGATACTGGGAATCAGGGACAAATAATGCAAAAGGGTAAACACAAAAAAGAGAAGAAAAACACATGACCGAGCTCATTGTAAACAATATTATACCAGTGCATCATCGCACAGGATTGTCCATATAGTTGTAAAATCTCTTGCTGTTTGGCAGCAGTGACAACTAGGAAATTTCCAGTTATGTCAAGCAGACTACATATATTTATTTCTGTTGCACCTTTTTATTATGCATTTGACTCGCACTTAGAAATAGGTTATTCATTTGGCGCAACACGAATGAGTTCAGCTACAAGTAGAACTTGACTCATCCTTTAATGAAACTAAAAAGGGGCCAAAGAAAAATGGATCTGCTCTGAACCCAAGGCAAAACACTTGCCCTGCTACAACCCAACAAATTGAATCCAAATGAAAAAATTAGCCCAGCTCAATCAAAACTTGGAATATCTACTCCATTCCGGTTAGATTCAAGGCTCAAATTCCCAGTTAAGGTCAAACCTGCAGCAGCATTTTGCTAGAAAAGTGAAATATGACACAGGCAAACTATTGTGCACATTCAAAGGAAACAAGGTTACTGCACAGCCTCTGAAAGTCCAGCTTTGTCTTGTGCACAGAGGAGATGTCTGTGCAGTGTGGTGTTCATTATGGCTGACAGCAGCAGCCACAGGAGAGATATAAACAGGTTGCACAGAAGGGGACACAAAAACTGTGGCAAGTAAGACAGAGTATAACACCGAGGGGGTGATGCTATACCCCACTTCCATACTTAAACAGGTTTTTATATCTGAAAGTTTCTGACACACATAACCCCACTTTAAAAATAATCCTGTTTTATTGAAGGTCTGTCCTCACAGACTTTATTCCCACGGTGGCCATTGTGTTCTTACGTCAAATTACGGGTGGGTATCTCCACTGGGAAAAGCAAGTAAAGCCCATCTATGTCCTACTGTTGTGTACTAAAGTGTGGGTCTACCCTATGTTCCTAGTTCCCATATTAGCTCAATGCAGTTTTCTCAAACTGAAAATACCCCCATATTCCCTCAATCCTATGTTCCCTCAGTATAAAAATCATAATAATCATTTCCTTACCTCTGTTATATTAACTAAAATACATAATCTGATAATACATCTTCAGTAAGTCATATCTAAAATGGTGGTTACTGTCAAGCTGCTTCAAAAGATATTCGCTTATTCAGATCCACTTTTAATTATTTACTTACTCATTAACATTACAAAATATCAACAAAGCTGGCATTAGCACATTAGCCACAAACACAACCCTCTGTTCCTTTAACATAATTATGTCCCTAATGTCCATATCCTCTGATATGCTGACAAAATTCATAATCAGATACTGCATGTTCAGTAAATCAAACCTGATATGGTGTTTATATTGAGGCAACATTGAACTCTGGGAACATAAACAATACACTCCCCCAAGATGTATGTCATGCCAGCATTCATCATTTCACAGATTCCTTGCTGAAAAATGTAGAAATTAATGGATTGATCCCAAGTATCCAAAGGGTTATACTCTCATATTTTCAAGTAATCTATCTG
>OMLF01029931.1:38133-55089 GCA_900302615.1 Holocentrus rufus
CCCCTGGAACATTTTTTTTTTTTTTTTTTTTTTTTTTGCCTTGGCTTGCATCAAAAGCAATGCCAGTGTGTTTGTGCCTCAGATTTTACAGCTATAATGTTGTAATGATTTTTATTTATCTACCATTATGGGTTTGGTTTTCTTCCAATGCTTACAACTCAAAAAGAAAACTTACATCCAAAACCTATTAAGAAATCTGGCATAATTGTTGCAGAATTCCTCATTGTAACCCCACTTCAGATGAAGTTCTTCACCTGGGATTGAGAATTATATAAATTGATATTTCTTAAAACTTTAGTGTACAGAGATTTGACTTGTTGAAATGTACTTTTGTTACATTGCTCTTGTTGGTACACTACCATTGGAATAAATGTTGGCAGTGATATCAGAAAAGTCAATCTGTTATCAGCTAATAATGGCAACACACTGACAGATGCTACAGATGAGGCCCATTTTTAGTCTTTTGTCACTGGCTTATAGCACAGCACATCTGGTTGTCATCGATTTGATGATACAACCACAATCAACTCACTGTAACAAAAAAAAATGTTTTGTTCACAAGACAAGATTCAAGATTGTTGTATTGACAATAATTCTCCCTCAGTTTCCATCTATACAAATTCACGTCACCATTTATTGATTTTGTCATTGTTGAGGAGTACAGCAGCTGAATTTTTTTTCTTTTACCCCTAGAATATTTTTTTTTCTTCCTCCTGGACTGTAATTATAGTTGTGACATGATTGTGTTATGTGACCACTGCTTTGTTCAGTAAATACAGCAATATTCAGAGTGAGAAGTTAATTGAATCAAAAGAAAGATGTTTTAAGGTATGAACTGCATGTATATACTTTTGCCATTCATTGTTTAATACTTATCAAAGGCTAGGCACACTTGTTGCCATAACTCAGTGATGCAGGTGAACATGTATTGCCTTTGCTTGTGGGACAGTGGTTATCTTATGGCTCACTGAGTCGCTTATCTCAATGTTGGCAGCTGTTTTTTAATTTGTATTTTAAAGATGTTGAAATTTAAGGATAGTGATGTTTGTTTTTTCTCCAGTGTTTGAATACTGCACCAGCAGCAACAATGGACAAAATGATCATTAGCCCCATCAGTGATTGTTTATGATAATGTTGGGTCTGAAATAAAAAGTATGATTGCAAACAGGTTTTGAAATTAACAGTAGGCACGAGCCAAAGTGAAAGTTTGGTTGTGCCTGGTAAGTCTGTCGGACGACTGTAGATTCAATGCAATTTGGCTCACTGGTAATCAGAATTTTTGAGCATCATTGCTTGTATAATAAATGTATTTTCAAAGAACCTTTCCTTGTGGTTGGATATTATTTTTACACACCTCAGTTTTACAGTAAGACATGACCAATGTAGTAGCAACATTTCCATGATTGTCTGAAAGCATAGTTGAGGCCCATTTTTACAGTCAAGAGCTGTTCTTGTCTGCTGTCATCATACCACAGCATATCTCTTCATTAGATATAACTACAGTCAACTCACTGTTATTCAAGTCAGCTTTCTGAGCCTACATGCTAAAATTTAAGGGGTTTGAGAAGCAGAAGACTAAAATAGTGATTCTGCAAGCAAGTAACCCGACACATTCAATAAAGACAATTTGTCCATTCATACATCCCAAATACTACAGCGTGCCCTGTTACATTGTAGTGTTTCAGGTCTGCAGACATTTAAAGATATTGTACCTATGGAACTGCCAGGATCCACGAGGCCCTATACTCTCATATGACTTTGTTCCTGATGTCTCCCACTGCGACCACGCTGGAGGCTAAAGCTCTTTGCCACTAGATGGCACCGATGGATCAGCTTCTTTGTGTGGAAGGGAAACGCGGAAGTAGCTGAAACATTGTTCCATCGGGGTCTCCGTAGAACAAACCTGCTACTGTGTTTTGGCACATTTCTCATGTTAGTGTCTCGGTGTTCATTGAAGTCACATATGTGCAAGGTAAATGGTTACGTTTACAGTTATTTAGCGACACATATAAGTATAGCGGCTCTCAGAGAGGCAATGTTGTGTCTGGCCGGTTCATTGGGTCTGACACCGAGCAGCTAACATCTGGCTAGCTAGCATGAACAACAACAAACTCGCCGGGGCTAGTTTGGTAGCTATCCTAGCTAGCCGAGTTAACAACACAGATTTCATCGAAAGCCTCTCTCGTAGTAGTTAGACAGAGGATTGTGATAACCACAGACATTATTTTCAACTTTAAGTTACTGATCCACATTGCTTGGGCGTCCAGTTTTCGCTCAGTATGTTAAATTTGCAGTAATGTTAGCTAACGTTAGTAACGTTAGCTAGCTAAGGCTAGATATTTGCGTTAACTTTTAGACTTGACGTTTTTGTCCTGTTTTGTTTGGCTGTAGACCTTGTGTGATGGTTCTCAGTGAGAGATGAGTTGCAGCCAAAACATATGACCAACAGAGAATCTCACAAGCAGCAGGTCAATTTTGGGTAAGTGGTGGGTTTACACACGTGTGACCTTAACCAAATTAGATTCCTTTGATCCCCCTATTCCCTCAGATTATTCTGTCCGTTTACAGTTCGTCATCTTGTTCAACAGATTTCACAAAGTGTGACCCATGCTTTCTGATGAGCTTGACTCCAAACCTGAGGTAACCTTCCTGTGTCCTATTAACATTCCATCCTTACTTTGGAGGTAGAACACTGTTGGTAAAGTTTGTCTTTGAATAGCACATTAGATGAGTCTCTCACTCTTTTCTCCATTTCTTGAATCAGCTGCTGGTGCAGTTTGTACAGAACGCATCTATTCCTTTGGTGGAGGGTTTGGAGGACTCAGAGTCCAAACATCCCTGCCTGCCTCTGCTGGCTCCAACTGAGAACTCACTGTGCAGCCCACTGGAGCTGACAGGTCAGCAGCCGCTCATTGCTTTAAGCTCTTATCATAGGGCAAAATACCAATGTTACTTAACTGTTCAAATGATAATGCCATTATTATTTTTTAGCATGTTGTGGACAAGTTAGTTGACAACTATAGTAGAATTATATTTGTCTGCAATTTCATATATGTACTGTCAAGATTAGCATAACAAACACTGAAGTGCAAAAAAGTGCATCAGTTGAAAGATATGTTGCCAGTCCAAAGCAGTTGGAGTATTTTCAGTTGTACATAGTACTTAAATATGATGTTTTAAGATGATGCAATTTGAATGCCATTGTCATTTAAAAACTAAAAAAGCACAGAGATCCTGTTATTTGTCAATGGGGCTCAACTGTTTTTCACTGAGTTTACATTTTTTTCTAGTGTTTCACTTCATTCCCTAGCAGTTTATATCAGCACTGGTTCAAGTGTGCTTTCAGTTGTACATGATTTGAAGTTAGCGTTTACCTTTGACAAGCTCCACTTGACCCTGCTGTGGAGAACTGACTGTCAACTCCATTTCCAGAGCCTTATAGATAAGTGTGTCTCTCTTCCATAAGAAGGCTTTAGCAGCTATAGAGTTCTGTGGCAGGCTCCCTAGTGACATTTTTGTTACTGCATAATTTGTCTGTGTTACCTGCCATCAGTCTAACAGATCATGTAACTGCACCTGGAGGGAGAAATTATAAAGCAGATTCAGTGGTGCATATATGAGTATTTATAGATATTCTATGAATAAATATGGAGTGCTATATAGTGTACTGTCTGCCGTATGGCTTACAGTGTATGTGAGGTTCTGTTGTACCATATGTCAAAGGTGTCTGCACCAGTGCCATCAAGACAAATCTTATACACTTATGCCTGTCACACACAATGAACCAGATTCTGATCATTTGAGGAGATTATTTTACAGAAGATGTATATATTTTTTTGATCCAGGACAAAACCTCCATTACATAAGAACTCTGATTGCTCCTCAGATGGTGGCCTCAGCCATGAGCCTGACAGTTCTCCCTCCCTGTCAGATTTTGGAGGTGCGTCAGAGCGAAGTCCTCTGGTGGTCCAGACACACTGCCAGCCTCGGGGCTCCCCCAGCCCCCCGCCTATTCTCCACGACCTGCAACAGTCAGACAGTACCTCCTACGTCCTGCTGAACCTTGCAAAAGGTAAAGGGACACCTTATGACATTCACCCAACTGTCCACATGCACAATGGGGTCCTAAATTGAATCATAATTACGCTCATTTGTGACCTGGGCTTTAATTCCCAGTCTTTGCCATCAGAGAGCACTTAAAACAGGAGGTATTTAAAGCTCTAGAGTGAGGTAAGTGGTGAAATTTTGAACACAGCCAATTGTCATTGTAGATAAAACTAGGACAATCAGGCCCAGGTTGAAAATAACTGGTATTATCCTGAAGCACCCATCAATTTACCAGTTGCTTCTAAAAATTGTCATGTGGATAAACTAGTATGCATCAACCACTACAGTGGCCAGTTACTTTTGAAGACAATAACATTGAAATCCTCTGTTATATGCGGGTGTTTTCTCTTTTCCTGTTCTCAAGCCTGGGCCCTGCTGGCCCTCCCACACTCTGTGGGCCAAACAAATCACAGCAAAGCAACGGCCTTGTATCAGACGGGCTCCTGATTGGCTGTCTGCTACACAAAGCATTAGTGTCGAAACTTGTGAAAACTTTCCTCCTGTTTCTTTGCTGTCTAGATGGTTAACGAGCTTAGTGTTAGTGGAAATGTAACATCACTCCCACGTGTTGAGTCATTTGATTCAGTCAGTTTGAATAATAATCTTGCTCCATTTTCTAAGAGAGCAAGCAAGTTTTAAATTAAACTTCTAAATCTGTTCTTGTGCTTGTCCTCAAAGTTTCACAAAGTGCCCGATTCTATGCACAAAATAGCATTGAGAGAGACGGAGTGACATTTTTCTGTTGAAAAATGTGACATTTTTCTGTTGAAAAATGTGCAGTAAGATAAAATTACATATTTTGCCTGGTTTAAAAAAAAAAAGTGATTCTTGGCAGGCAGTTACGTTTGGTTTACCAGCCCTTGGCAGGAGAGCCAAAAAATGAATTTTGGACACTGACATACAGCCCTGTGCAGTGCCTGTCTGCCGCATTCAGACTGCATTCTGTCTGACACTGCAAATGAGCAGCACTATAGACATAAAAAGACTTTCCAGGAGAGAGAGAATCACTTTTTCTCCATTGTTCTGTTATATTTAAACCCTGAATGGAGTTGCATTGTTTTTTTTTGTTTTCTTTTGTGCATATTTGTGTGGGTTTTCTGTGCGCCTGTTTTCCAGCATCTTTGCAACAATTCACGATAGAGCCGTGAAATTAAACCCAAAGCGCCCAGAGAGACTGTAGGACAATAATTAATCCAGGACTTTGACCTAGAGGGGTTTAGGTGTTGGCACGCTCACAGAAAATTGCATTGCCTTTGAATTTGACTCTTCTCCTGCCTTTTCTGCTCTGCTCACCCCAGGCATCACAGCCTCCTCCGAGTCCCTGATCTTCGCTGCAGATGGAGCTGGCGAGGACGATGATGAGGGGGTCTCGTCAGGGGACTACGGGATAGATGGCAACGCTCCATGGTATCTGCGGGTACAGGAGCTGGCGCATGACAGCCTGATTGCCGCCACGCGGGCGCAGCTTGCCAGGGACGCCAAGGCCAGCCAGGACGCCAGAGCTGCAAGTGTCAATAACAGTAATGTCACTTTGTCCTAATCAGTACAAACAAAGCCAAGGATCTTTTTTTAAAAAAGTGATTTAAAATTTATAGCAGAATTATTGGAACAATGGAGTGATTTTTTGTTGTTACTTTTCATTTATGACATTACTATTTCACATACATGAATTTGGGACAAAATTACTGTTAGTCAGCTACTGATTCTGATGAGATAGGTGTAACCAGGTGTAACTGTTTTAGTCATTCTTAAGCGTGTATAATTGATCATATCAATGACTCAACATTTGCGTGTATATTGTGGCATATCTGACCTCCAAAGACTAAAATCCATAAGCACCTCAAATGATTTTCAGGGAGAAAGTTTTCTGTGCCTTACAGTTCTTCGGCACATTTTTGGAACATAATTTCTTCGCCTTGAGCTAGTGTAATAGTCAAAAATGGTCTTAAAGTGCCTTGTATCTTGGTGCATTGTGGATTGAAATGTCTGCAGTTCAATATAACCGGTTCCAGCGTGGAATAAAAAGTTCAGTGTCTGAGCTCGTGTAATGACCAGAAAGATGATTGCTCTCACACTACTTTTCATTAGATTATACAGATTTCCTTCAGCAGCGGGGTATCAGTTATAGGTGCATTGCTTCTGGCATGCCATAAGCATAATTGGAGCTGATAAATGCATTCGTAGCGGGGAGTCCTTGGCAGGTTAAAAGAGAGTGATTGCAGTCAGCACTGGCTTGTTTTCTTCATGCTGTTGTACTTAAGCAGGTCTGAGTCAGTCCCTGATGATTAGCTTTTGTACAGCCAGACTCCAGAGATCTGACACCTGGTACTACTGGATTATTTCCTTCACACTTTCACTCACTTTCCCTCGTCCCGGTTGCCTAGGTGACCACACACACAGTTTCGCACCAGACGGGGAGAAGCGAGAGTTGCCGTCTCTGGCCAGCCGCACACTCTCCAAGCAGATCCTGCGCTGCTCATTTGAGGGCTGCTGCAGGACGTTCACATGGCCGGCTCATCTCAAATACCATCTCAAAACACACAGGTAACTGTTCGCACGCAGCGGTGGAGCTGAACGGTTCCACCGATCCCATTGCCAAACCGTCAGCACTGGCCTCTGTTCAAATTCTGGCAAGAATTCTGGCAAGGTTGGATAATTTTTGACCAGACAGAAAAATAATAGCAGACTAGTGCAATTTCCACACCTTAATTCAGGTCACAACACATTGTAGCTTTGTAATTATCGCGTGTTCAAACACAGGCGGTACATATCTGAGGCGCTACCTGCGAAGTCAGTATCACCCACACATATTTGAACCATGTCCCTAAAGAAATCACATGACCATCCATGTAATAGCTTGTCTGAATACACTAGTCATCAGAATTACTTTATTTTGCTTTTGTTCCATGTGTGCAAAAAGATGCTGCAAATGAATCCTGATGGAATGGTTAAATAAGCCTAAACAATCCATATCCAGAGATTCAAGGTAATTTAAAAAAAAAAGAGTAACAGGAGTAGGGCTTCAACTAATGATTATTTTTTATTGGCGATTAACCCACTGCTAATTTTTTTGATTAATCATTTCGTCAGTAAAGCTCATGGGAAGTGAGCAGAGCCCAAAGTGATGTCTTGAGATTGCTTCCTTAGTCCTTAATCAGAAGCCAGAAAAACCCCAAAGGGTTAATTCTGTAATGATGTGAACAGAGCAAACCAGATCTTAGTGATCTCAGTGAAGCTTTAATCAGCAAATGTTTGGGATTTTTTTTTTAAAAGAATAAAACGACTGATTATCGAGCTTATAATTGATCAATTTTCTACTGATTAAGTGTTTGAAGAATAAAATATGAAGAATAAAATGAGAAAATGAAAAATGCATAAAGGGAGCAAGCATGAAGAAAGTTCTATTCGGGAATCAACAAAGTGTCTTATTATGGTGGTTATCAAATTAATATTAGGTTTACTGCTAATAATAAATAAATCAACTGTGAAAATGTGTGAGACAGATGTAGGTCAGATCATTGATAAGCAGGATGTTTTACAGCGAAGTTGCAGTTCACTTGTTTCCAACAGGTTATCTGTGGCGGCGGCAAACCAGGCAGCTCATAGAAACTCAGCTGAGGCGTGGGAAACGCATACATATGTGTCGCAGAAGCTCTTTCAGTATCAGTTTGGGAGGCCGACATGGTGGTGGACTGTTCCAGGAAAACATCTGCACAGGAAACACTCATGTTTGGGTTTTTCATCTCGACTTTCAGGAATGACCGTACGTTCAGATGCGGCGCAGAAGGTTGTGGGAAGAGTTTCTACGTGCTGCAGAGGCTGCAGGTTCACATGAGGACTCACAACGGCGAGAAGCCCTTCATCTGCAAGGAGAACAACTGCGGCAAGAAGTTCACCACCGCCGGAAACTTGAAGAACCACAGACGCACACACACAGGTGGGGAGCAGGAGACATCTGCACATAAAGGCCCACACACACGCTGGAAACAATAGTAGATTGTCAGACCATTTGCCTCTCCTCATTTGATGCTTCCTTGATGCAGCCAAGGCCAGAGATTTGAAGCGTCAGCAACACCGACGCCTCCATTTCCCCACTGCAATGAGCAACAGTTCTATGTCCTATTGTATTCAGGGTGACACACACATTTTTGATGGCCTGTCCCACACCCTGCTACTTATAATTAGAGTTTATATTCAAGACCTGCTACACTGTATAGTCTTGATATTGCTTTTGTGCATCAGGAAAAACTGCTCACTGCAAGTCACAAGCTGTATAACCATTTAGTTCGCAGTGTTACACTTTTTCAGTCTGTCAGCCTCAAAATAGGTCAGTTGTCCACAGGAGTCCAATAACGTCATGAAAAATATCCATTTTGCTCCAAAACTGAATCGAGTTTACCTCAGATGCATTAGCCTGGCGTGATGAACCACTTGATGCTTTTAGAGTGCGCAGGACCATTGATAATAGTTTGAAACATAGATATGAAAATTATGTATATCTGACGTTTGCAGTGCATTTCTGCAGAAAGAGACTTTACTATCTGAATCCTTTTGTGTTGTGGAGTGGAATACAATGGTGCGTGTGTGTGTGTAATCACCTGTGTGTGTCTGTGGTGGGCTGTTGCTTTCAGGGGAGAAGCCTTTTCTGTGTGAAACAGATGGTTGTGGGCGATCCTTTGCGGAATACTCGAGTCTGCGGAAACACATGCTTGTACATTCGGGTGAGTGGGACAAACTTAAAGCTGGACAGCTGAGGGGCTTCTACAGCTATAGCATTATAAGCCACCTCCTATCTGTTCGCAAGGGATCACAGGAGAGAGTGTTTATTTGTTTGTGTGTGTGTGTGCATGTGCGCTGTTTCCCAGGTGAGAAGCCTCATCATTGTGGGATCTGCGGAAAGACTTTCTCTCAGTCGGGCAGCAGAAACGTCCACATGAGAAAGAGACACGGAGAGGAGGGGATCAGCAGTGAAAGCAGAGAAACAGGTCTTTCTCTCTGACTCACATTCTCTCTTTTCTCTCTCTCTCTCTCACACAAAACACTGTAGGTGGTAACGTTAATCCTTGGATTATGTAGATGTGAGCAGCCCATACAGTTTAAAATATGCATACAGATATTGTTCCACGGTTAAAATTACATTTAGGATTACCTCTTGAATTCTTTATGAGTTTTTATACTTCAATAATTTATTATTCAGCTTTTTTTTATTCATCGTGACCGATCGATGAATAGGCACTGACTGTACATAAAAGTTACATTTTGGAAAAATTAGAGCAACTATAACTGCAGTACAGCACAAAAAAGGCCTGCTAGGCTTCTTTTGATGGGGTCAGATAGGTCTAAAAAGTATGTAATCACTAACTGAAATAGGAATGATAACTCAAATTCCCTTCTCTAAGCTTCCTTGACCTTATTCAAATTTCCTTCTTGCCTTCACCTTCGTAAATTACTGAGATATAGTTTTGGAGACTAAGGTAATGCTCCTGTTGTAGCTGTGGGAGATAATTTGATTCCAGGTTCACTCCTGCTACTATTCTTAGCTTGGTTTCAGCACCTCTTGCAGTTTGAAAATGGCTGTCATTGAGATAAAATGTGGACTAATTGTATAATATTTGTTTTGGGCGTAACACTCAAACTGGACAATGCCTTTTCAGTCTTCTCACATTTCTCTGTCAGTGGGGAAACCACGGCGGCTGAATCACCACAGAGGAACCACTGCCAAAGTTCTAATTATAAACAACAGATTTATTGAGGTCAGCTTCCCTGAAGAGCCTGGTCTTTTGTAAGAGCAGTGCAAATAAAAATAACACAGAACTAACCCCCTTTTGTTTTTGAAGTTGTATTCAGACACAGCAGATTTAGTGGATCAGTTATTTAATCAAACATGTTGGACCAAGCTCAGCCCCCAAAAATACCACAAACCCTTTCTACCTCAAGATCTAAAGGTAACTTTGAAGTTATCAGCAACTGATTACTTTGAGATGGTGATTTCTCATCCTAAACCAGAAATCAGACCTCAGGGTTTAGGATACCCCAGATGATGTTAAGTTCAGGGATTGACCAGCGGTGTGTCTTCACCTCCACTTTCTATTTTGCCTTCACCTTTAATAGTTGGACGCCATTGTGACCTTTTGAGGAGCGTAGAGGCTGCCAGAGTTTTGTTCGGCCACATTGTTGAGGTGTTGTGTCTGTGTGTGACTGACAGGAGAGGCTCTGACCCACAGCAGTCTACTGGAGGCAGACGGGGAGACCGGGGACAGTATGGTCACCATGACAACAACAGTAGAACCCATGAATCTTCATCACGCTATGCTAAGAGCTCCAGGTGGGAGAATGCACACACTACAGTGCATCACACATAGTAAAATGTGCAGGGATGAGTATTTCCAGTAGGCTTGCCCGTGGCTGGTAGTCTTTCCAAACCAGACTTGTGCAAAATTGTCCCCATTTGTCAGAACTTCAACGAGCCCATTTAATGGGAAAAGTTATGCTTGTCCTTAAAATGGCCTGTCAGATTTCTTCATTAAAACCAGGGGGCATAGCCAGGTGCAAGCTTGCAGAAACTCAAGGACAAATGTAGAAACTTTTCCCGACTGCAAGGTGACAAAAACTGTCTGAATTTGAAAATGTCGATGTATCCGTTTAAATTCTGTCCTTGAATATATACAGCAGGATTTCATGTGCAGATAGGTTGAAGGCTATCTTAATGCTAGACAGCGGTTATTGTTTAGTTTCTGTTTGAACTGAATTTGGTGTTTTTGATTTATTCCTCAAGGCTCTGCAGACTCGGTGGTGGTTCTCTCTCAGCCTCATGAACTGGTGACTATGACAACCGAGGGACACGCGTACGGAGAAGATGTGGTGGCGCTGCTGTAGTCTATTATGAAAATGTCACACTGCCCATTTCAACAGCACTACATGAGTCAGTGAAAGGAGGAGAGTGGACTTAATACATTTATCTTTTTGTAAATAGATTCATCATTCACGTTCACCACTGTAGATATTTGTAATTAGCAGTCAATAATGGTTTTATTTTGAGAAGTGTGAAATGCTAAAGTTTGTACAAACAACTTTTTCCTCGTGTTTTTGAAAACAAGTACTCCCAAAGAAATACAGAGACGGGTGTAAAAAAAATTAAGTTTTATGAAAATATATTGACCACACATTGTTACCTGCATTATCAGTGTAATGCAAGTTTGAAATGCAGTGATTTGCCTAATGCAAAATGAGTGCCATTTATCCTTACCCAGAAGTTCAATAGTTGACATAATTGGCAAAAGTAGGATCAATTTGAAATGTACCAGACATGTAATCCCCTCTACTCTCATTTCTAACAATGACAATAAGAGAACCGCTAAGGCACAGCATATCACACTTCTGCATGAAAACACTGGTCTTGCACAGCACAACTAGCCTCATGAGCCAGGCCAGCTCACATGATCACAGTGTGAGCATCGAATATGGGCTATCAGGGCTACAGCATAAAACAAAAAACTTTGTCAAACAATTGTGTATGCGGCGATGTGGATAGCTACATTGACACAAGTTATTGTTAAAAATTCAAGTGTCAGATCCCAGTGTTTCAGCTGGTGCAACCTGCTATTAGGGCTGGGCGACATATCAATATTATATTGATGACGTGATATGAGTGTAGATGATATCTTGGGTTTGGAATATTGTAATATCATGAAATGGCATCAATGTTTTGCTGCTTTTAAAAGCAGCATTAGAGTAAAGAGATACAATTTTCTGAATTTATTAGACTGTTGTAGCTGTTCTATGATTTGCCTCCACCTGCTTGGTCATCATATCCACGTTAGTAATGACTGTTTATCCAAAATCTCATATATAAATATGTAATTAGAGCATGAGTTGTCATCCCTGTAATACTGATATTGAGGTATTCAGTCAAAGATAATAGTGACATCTGGTTCTGTCCATGTCGCCCAGCCCTAGTTGCTTATTTACAGTTCAATGTAGTAACACTTGAGAATATTTTTTTTTAAATCATGAGGTTAGCTACACCCTTTGTAACAAACAACAAATGTGGGGGTGGTAAGATAAGGCAGTGAACAATACTCAATGTGCGTTTGTTACTGAGCAGCACTTAAATCAGCAGTATTTGCTCCTCAGTGGATCTTCAGGTTGTAGAAGTGGTCAAACGTGGCGCCTAAAGCCCAGCTTGCCTCCACGTTTTTCACTTTCTTGGTCAACTAGGAGGAAAAAAAAAAAAAACACCAAATCACTCAAATGCCTTTTTGTATTTATTGAAATAAAAAAAAAGTAACAGCAGAATGTCACATGTAGAATTCTTTTGTGTGCGCGTGTGTGTGTGTCTACGGTAAGGAGCCAGTATGCATATCAAGTGCATTTGTATCTATTTTTCCTTTATATGGTCTGGAGCATCATTTATAGAAAGGCCTTGCAGTCATCTGATTTTACCAGTGTGCATATTTCATGTCAGGTTTTTTTTTTTTTTTTTTTTTTTTTTTACAAACCCACCGACAGAAAAACATCAAATTCTATGCCTTGGTCAGACTTGGCATATATTCTTTCTGTCTCTTGGATATGGTAATTACTAAATATAAGGGATGCACAGCTTACTTATTGTGTGCATGCGTCTTTGCGGTGTGAGAGTTATATGTGACTTCTAAGGCTGAGATACAAAACTTCAAACATGCATTTGGTTCTGCAATGCCCAACTGAAAAATGATCTTGCTGGTGAGCTGAACATAGACTTTATTTTTATGAATGAAGTCCCTGCTCTGGTTGATTATGTTGTATAATGCTGCCTTACCTGCAGCATAGCGTTCTCCTTGAAGCCAAAGCCATCCTTAAGCAGACAAGTGATGTAGGTCAGGTCCATACATAAGAAAGGACTAACAGGACGGTACTTGGTCATCTTGTTGCACACTGAGCAGACAAAAGGGGAATCATGTCTCTGTTAGGTTGTATAATCAGTCATCTGTATGCAGCTGTGAGGGTGAGGGCAGGGTTTCAGAATGAGGAGGAGAGGACAGAAGTCCATACTATTGAGATGCACACCGTGTCTCAAGTACAGCGAGCTGCAGATCTGTCATAGCAATGATGCATTGCAAAACGTTTCAGGACTCTGGGCTCAACTCACCCTCTTTAGCTCTCTTCTTGAAGTCTCTGACCTGAAGCATTCCACCTTGGGCTCCATCTGCAATAGGGGGTGACTGGGGTCATTTGCCTCTCATCGAAAATGCTACAGCATTCATTATGAGAGCAGGTCTACATGCACACTTCCATAATACTAATAATAGAGCATGTGCCCTTTCAGCTTGCACTGGCAGAGGATGGTGATTTCTGTAATAACTACATACCTATAGCTCATCAAATCCACTGAGACAGGTGCTGATGACTCATATTTCCCTGCCTCTGTCTAGGATTGGAATGGGGAATAATGTCTTGCTGGGTCTGTGTAATTATATAAGGTGTGTAGAGAGGGTGGGTGTGTATACTAACCGATAAGGCCTGCATCCACAGCTCTGTCGAAGTAATAGGAGAACGCATAGAAAATGTTGGTGTCTTTGAGCTCGTACGGCTGATGGATAATCCCCTTCACGACCTTAAGTACCTCCTGATAGCAGAGCTTGTATCCTGCATAACCTAGAGAAGACACCGTATTGTAAAGTATGCACTGTATGTGGGGACAAACATGAAATGCTGTGTAATATATGCAAGTCCATTTTGATGGGATTAGCCAACAATATTGCCCATGTTTGGTTGCTTATGTTGCCATGCAGCCACAATTTGTTCATGTATTTTGATCAAACATAGATGCAGTGGGTTCAAATCTGCCATATATTGCTAACACAGCATTTTTACTCTGGCTATTTGTGGTCTGCAAGAGTCCTCTGAGGTACCATAACTATGAAATGGTTAATAATTTGATATGAAAAGTGCTGATATGAAAAACTTCAAAAAGAAAAAATACTTGAAAGGAGACTCATGAGGAAAATATATCCTAAAGATGGGCTTCCCCACACAGTTTTGGATCTATTCTAATGGAACGATGACTAGCCTACATTAATAATGTACTTCATCTCACCATCTGGGATCCCGCTGACTTGATAGGTGAGCCCTCCAAAGCTCCATTCATCCCTGAACTTCTTTGGCAGGCAGGAGCTCCTGAAAACCTGCCACTCCAACCCTATGAGAGTACAGACACAAGTGTGTGCTTTGTTTAATCGTCTGATTGGCTGGGCAGCCACACACCTGGTCACCCTGCCCTTAGGCAGTGACTCAATAACCAAGATATTTAGTAAAAGTAAATTTTGTCAAAAGCCCTTTGGTGATTTATGCAGGGTCTCATTGAAACTATTGATTAGAAATGAAGATTAAAAATACGCCCCACAAAGCATTCTCTGATTACTATGTCCTCTCAGTCATTGGAGAAAGAGGGAAGGAGAAAAAATTAAAGGAATCAAGGGGACACTTGGAAAAGTGACTCAGTGTTGTGTCTCAGTATCCTTTTAAGATGCATTTAAAATGAACAACACTGGGTCTCAGCAGAGCCACAGTTAAAGCCTGCCTTTCATTCATGTACCTTCTGCACCCAAAGCTCCCAGTGTGGCCAGTCGTGCTGCCATCAGTCCGTTCCCAAGGTAACTAGAGGGAATCACAGTGTTGATATGCGGTTATGAAACCAACCAGGAAAGAGACTGTCATGTAGCATGTAAGTTACTCTGAAAGTAGGACAAACAAAAGCCCTCTGCCTATTATCCACATCCTAATGACTATACAAACAGATTAAGTTTTTATGATGAAAAACCTTTCAGTGGAGAATTCTTAGTTGTTTCACTGAAAATAGCTACAACAACTGGGTCAGTTCTCTGCACACAGTGGTTTCATTTGGATTCCATTTTAAATGCAACTGGTCTATTCTGGAGGCCAATTAAAATACCATGGAGAGAAGAGTTACACTCAGTATTTGGGTGATATGGAAGTTATCTTGAATAAGGATTAAGACAGGCATTAATTCTATGCGATCCAATGTAATTCAGTCATTTCTTAGCACGGCTGTCTCTTGCAATTATGCTAATATCCTGCAAAAAGACAAGTAACCACTGCATGGGCAGCATGAAATTAGTATGTCATAAGACAGTAGACAAGTATAGAAAATAATCTATAATTGGCTTCATTAGCAAATCCATTACCTGTGAGTGTACAATTCATATGTCGAATTGAACATGTCAAATCTGGCAGTGTAATCAGGAGCAGGAGCACTTTCAATGGTTTTCTACAGAAGGATATCAAACTAATTACACATCACATAATGGTTACATTTGATTTGAAGAGAATTGTCTAAACATGCAAACGACTAACCCTCAGTTTTGGCAGGAACGTGATCTGCGTAGATCCTCCACCCAAATCCAAGATTCCCACTGTGTTCTTGGTTTGCGCATTCAGGTGACCTAAAAATGTTTCACACAGCACCTACTTCAATCCAGCAGTTGACTCCACGGCAGAGGAGACATAATCAGTTACACCTTAGATGCTATCTTCAAAAGGCCTGTTTGGCACAGGATGTGCATCCAGAAAGTATAAAATCTCCACTTTGAGGTTGATAATGATCACAGCCATCCCCTTTAGGGCAAAAGAATTCAGTTAAACTGTAGGTGTACACATTCAGCTTCTGTCTACGGGTAAAAAGGCTTTATAATAAAGCACTGTGACAATTTCAGTTGACACTAACTTATGTTTGGATGTAGCTGAGCTCATAAATAATTCAGGACTCACTTAAAAATATGAAAAACAAAAATGTTGTAAAGCATATACATGAGTTTTCAGAGCTCACCTGTAAGAAAATTCAAAGACACCCAGGCCAGGATTCCTATATTGTACAAATTAGCAAACAAGCAAACCAAGAAAGCTGTCATTTCAGAAGGAACTTACAAACTCATTTCAGAAACGCCAACCACATATTTTCATAGAAATTATAATGGTTACAGCATATACAAACACAAGCGCAAACATCTGAGCAAGAGGTATAATTCAAAAAACAAGGTTGAAATGCTGACAAATCAATTACACTGTAGCACAACATGTGGCCTAACACCATAATTTTTTTTCACCACATAATTACAGCCTTTTAAGGTCACAACAACTTAGTGGCAAAAAGCAATTCCATTTTCTAAAGTGTCATCATAAAAGATAGCAATAATTGACTGCAATTTAGTCAAATGTCTTCAGTAAACAAAGACTTCTTAAAGAAATTGCACAGCGTGCTAAACCTCAGCGTGAGGGATGACTGATGCCACCTACAAAATACTGCAGAAACAACTTGAGTGACAGTGATAGCTGACGAATGACTTTGAGTGGTACTTGTCAGGACCAAGGATGGACAGACGTTACCTTCATTTGTACCATTCATTATGCTGACGCTGTTGTTTGGGACCAAAAAAGGAGATTCGTCAAACACATCTTGAACCTGAGCAAGAACAGGGAGGGAGAGAGGGAGAGAGGGAGGGAGAGAGAGCACAAAACAGCATGAGAAAGAGAGCAAGAGAACAGAGAGCACAAGGGAGCCAAAAAGAGAGAGAAATGGCCTTAATGTTATCGGCCGTAATGGCAGCTCATCCAGAGGTGCCCTCCAGTAGAAGGGATTAATTAATTCCCTCAGGGGGATTAATATAGTATCATTTATCTCCCAAGGTGCCCTGGGGCCATCCATTACTACCTTATCCCCTCTACTAGAGCCTTCCAACTTAAGCTCTTTCCACCACTCTGATAACAATGCTTTTCTTCCCCTGCCACTGTAGTACCTGTCAAACGTACCACTGAAGCTGTCCTTTCACTTTATGCCTGCTTCCTACCTGGCTT
>OMLF01029934.1:0-14274 GCA_900302615.1 Holocentrus rufus
AAAGAGCATTTTTATTGATTCCCCACACACGCGCACACACACACACACACACACACACACATATATATATATATATATATCTATCTATCTATATATATATATATATATATATATATATATAGATATAGATATAGATATAGATATATATATATATATAGATAGATGGATAGATAGATATTATATATTATTTTTTTCTCCCTGATCTCTGTACAGCTGTGCTGCGGAATCTCAACAATCAGAAAGACCACCATACATTACTTTGAACAATGCAGTATAAACATGTTTTTTGAGTGTTGCAAAAACATTACAAGAACTTATTTTATATGAAATAGCACTAACCATATATCTATTCCAATATTTAATACAAGTTTTACATTGACCTCATTAACATTTTTGGATCAATGAAACTGGACCTTTGGTGCATAGAGTCAATGAAATGCAATGTTAGTGGCATGAAAGATTTTTTAATCAATTGACAGCCCTACTTTTTATTTGTTCTTATTTTTATTTATCATGATCGTACAAAAGGTAAGTGGGACAACTACTGGAGGGATAAGGACTGACTAAAATTTTGCCCAAATGAGGCAACTTTTCTTTTCCCCAGTGGAGGAATACGTATGTTATGTCTGTTACAAATCAGAGGAATTTCAGCTGCCTTAATACAAATATGCGAATATCTTTGAAAATTATGCATATGCCTTTTTTATTTATCATAGCGATAGGCTTGCCATGGGAATACAATAGCTTCTGAACATGGATCACAAGCTTCTTGTACTGTGCCTGCTGTTTTGTGAGGGGAAAAAAGCTTTTCTTTCTTAGATAATTCTAGAATTTACCCAGTATGTGGTTATTCATTTCAAAAGGTCTTGATTGTAGGGCAGTGTTCAGTGGTTTGCCCACTTTTGTAGATTCTGTATAATTTGAATACAGTTGGAAAAAAAAAGTACTGGAGGATAGACTGTGGACAGAAAAAGTTTGCAAATGGACTGGGCTGGTGATTGATTATACCAGCTGTAGCAGGTTTGTGAATGTAGATCAAGCATCTTAGTTAAAACTTGTGTTGTTCATGTGCTCACTACCGGTGTCACATTCACCATTCACATCCAGGATGACCTCTCCCTCTGCTGGTGTTCTACTGTATCTATCCTGACCAATCCAGTAAACGCCAGGTATTCCTCTGAGCATGTCTTTAATGTTGTCACTGTAGAGAGGGGGAGAGGAAGAACCCCACCTATTGGACATTTTGTGTGTGTGTGTGTGTGTGTGTGTGTGCGTGTGTGTGCGCGTGCTTGTGCGTGCGTGCGTGTGCGTGTGCGTGTGTGTTTGTCTTTTTTCCTCTCTTCTCTTTTTTTTGACATATCCCACCATTGTTGTGACCAGGAGACTGAGCAGTTGTTGACAACCACAGCAGTCAATATTCAGCAGGGTTGTTATAATTTTATTCGTGATTTTTGAATCAGCAAAATGATCTTCTCTTTTTCTTTTTGTCTCCATTATGAATGATTGTATGCTTGGTTTCCTCAAATAACTTAGCAACTACAGAATATAGTTTTATAACAGGAATGCGACACTCCATCAGTTTGCAATGGGACAATTTGAAATGTTTAACATGGTGGCACCATCAACGTAAGACACACTATCAGCCAATCACACTTTAAGATTTTGTGTAGCCACACAATTTTGATTGACAGATTGTACAAGTCGAGGGCAACAACTTAATTGACAACACAGCAAGCCCAAACAAACCTAGGCAAGATCACTGTTGACCTGTTCGACACAACTGATTTAGGTAATAATCTAATTTATGCATAATGTAATGCCTGAACATGCCTACCCTTTTCAATCAAGCTGGATGGTCGTTGAACTAAACAAAGTCTTAATGTTCTTTGGCATAAAGGATGGATTCTGCTAGAGTGTGGTGCCACTTATGTCACTTTGTATTAACAGGCACAAAGGATGGACCGAAAAGACACACACTCTTAGCTGAAGTCAGTGCAAGCAGTAGCTCAGGCTTAACTGCCAAGTTAAGAGAGGCTTGACCAACAGGCTTGAAGAGCTCCTTGGAAAGAGCCTTGAGTAGTAAAGGCAACACTCACTGTCAATGCAGTGCATCATTGACAGTGCCTCTTAGGTCCTTGCAGAAAATGTTTCAGGAGAGGGTGGCCAAACACTGACCATTCTCCAAACTCCTGACCCCGATCACTGATGCATATAGTAGAATACACCAGAACCCTCTCCAGTGAGAGAGAATCAAAGCAACTGAGAATTTCAGCATCTCACTCCATATCACCTTTGCAAACCTAACCATTTTAGCCTTCTAGATTGAAATGGTGGATTATACCCATACAACTTATACAGTTTGCACAACATCTACAGAGAGGTCTGTACACACAATATGAGGCAGTTCCTCTCAGAAACCAAGTTTTAGGAGGCTGTCCTAGACTGGGCATCACGCTTATTGCTCCACCTGCCTGAGACAGTGCTCCCCAGTACTGAAGAACTGTCCAAAGTGGTGCTGCCAACTGAGTCATCTCTGCAGCTGGTATAAGGTGATAGTGATACCATACAGTCCTAGGGTGAACACCAATGTCATTGTCCCCACACTCTTAATACCGTGAATTTTAAGGGAAAGGAGCATTTTACCAAATTTCGATCCAAACTCCAACATGTTATTGTGAGGGAAATACATGAAAAACACATATATAACTCTTCAGTGTTTCACGAGGTCGCACCATAAGCTGTGAACAACAGTATTTCATAGCTCATATCTTGAAAGAACTACAGCGCTTTGGGGAGATGCATGCGCATATCAATGTCATTGTTTGATTTTGTTTGTTTTATTAATGTTAATGTAGGTTATTACATAACACTTGTAGAACGTAATACATATAGTTAAACAGAGTGCTGTTATACTGTATATCAACACTCTTGGAGTATCTCTTGACCAATCAAATTGTTCGAGCGTATCTAACTGTTGTATAAAAAAGAATGCAATACATTGTGAATGGAATACAGACCATTGTGGAAATGAGATGGGCTGACCACCCAGTAATAAATCATACTTATGAAATAATGGCAAGTGCTGACTATTCTTTAACTTTGTGATGCTACTCACCAAGTAAAGACAGTTTGAGGCTGAACATTCATTTTAATTGTAGACTATCATGGTTGAAAAGAGTTTAGGATTCTTACCATCTATCCAAATCCAATTCTAGAGTTTTTAAAAGGGGTTGATGCTGGTTTTAGTGATTTCATTAGCTCAGGAAAGCATCTGCAGTCATAATTAACTACGCTGCTTAACGTTAGGGATATCTCAAGGCTATGCTGAGATTCACATAGCTTCATTGAGAGGTAGTAATGCGGATTTAGTCCAGTTAATTTTGTATCCAGATAAGGTTCCAAAGTTTTTAAAGATCTTCTGCATTCCTCAGTCAGGACTGAGGAATGCAGAAAAATATCATCTGCATATAGAGAAATATGGTGATCTATTTGATGTAGTGTTATCATGATGCTCTGAAAGACAGATTGCTTGTGTTAGTTGTTGAAGGGATAAAGCAAACACTAAGGATGAAAGGATACAGCCCTGACAGCTGCCCCAGGAAAACTTGTGAAGAATTTTCCATTAAGAAACATTGCAGTCATTATTGATAAAAAATGTTCATCAACACTCGTGTACCTAAGGACCTCCCACAAATATCGCCACTCCAGTCAATCAAATACTTTGTCTGCATCTAGTGACAGAATAGCAGTTGGGGTAACAATATTTGGGGATGCCTCAATTATATATAATGTGATGAATGTTGTCCATAGCCAGTTGTGTCTTAATGAACCCAGATTGCTGTCTCCAACAACCTTTGCATACAGCTTTACATGTGAATTCAACAGAAATAGGGGGCGATAGCAAAGTCCAAGGGATGTTTTTTTGGAGTATTAAACCATTGCAGTACTAATATCTCAGGAGAAAGAGTCCTTGGCAATTGTAGATTGAATCATATTCTGAAGCAGTCTAATTGAGGTCAGAATGAAAGAATAAATTTGTGAGGAATTCCAGTCCAGGTGATTTTCCACTAGTCATATTTTGTAAATCCTCTTTTAATTCAGTCAAAGTAATAGGGCCATCAAGTAGTGACTTAAAGTGTTACATTTTACTCTATCAAGGAGGTTAGAGTAATAATCTTGACAGCTGGAATTGATTATTAAAGCATCTAAGATTAGGAAGGGGTGTAACAGAGAGAACAAATATGATTTAGCAACTGAAATCTTAATCTAACAGCTGTAACAGACTAACCGACTGAATGTTTAGGCTTCATAGAAAGTTTTTTGTCTGAAAATGAGCAGGACTACAGTGTTTCAGTGTTATCACCTGGATTGTACTACCAGGACTGCCCTGGACATGCGACACAAGGGGGAAAGAAAGAGGAGAGGAGAGACAGAGGAGCAACAACAACACAGCTAGCTACAGAGGTGAGGGGAGAGAGTGATAATACTGACACACATGGGCATAATAAAAATGTTAGGTTGTATGGTGCAGATTAAAATACATTTACTGGCTTGTTCATTGAATTTAATCCTTAAATCAACTTCAAAATAGTGCCAATAGTGCTTTTAGGCAACAAAATTAAGGAAATATTCCTCTGGGGGATAATGCCCTTTTAGGTTTGGGCTAAGCCCTAACTGTTTGAGACATGCAAACACACTACATTCAAAGTTGCTTAAATTACATTTGGCCAAGTAGTTACAGAATCTCTCGTCTTCTAGAAGGCTAAAATGGTTAGCATGCTTTATTCTTATGCTTTATTTGGACATGATTCATTGTCCGTTGTGTTTGTGGAAAACAGAGCGATATATGTATTTCAGTGGTCACTGAGAGTACATAGCCCAGAAACAACAATGGGATGATGCTGCCCCAGGCGTTGTTACCCACATCTGCCATGGATCTCTTTTTTGGTTTGGTATTTTGGTGATGCGCTGTGAGGAGGAGAGGCACAGTGAGGGGTGTGTTGTTATCGTCCCAGAGCACGCTGAAATTTTGGTGCCATGGATGACTGTGATTTGTGCCTGTCAACACCTGCCTGTGCAGCCCAGGTGAACAGCATGTTGCATCTGCATTTTCTGTTTTCGTCACTTTAGCTGATGGAAACCCATCTAATTACACATCTGTGAAATTTCGAAATCACGGTTCACGTGTTATGCTTTTCTGTTACGCTTTAATATGAAGTAAAAAATATTTCAATACGTGGTTTATCCATTCTCACACGCATGTTGCGTAGCTGAAATGGTCAGTCATATAAACAAAATTGCCATGCATGAAATTATATCTATATCAATTTATTCTTACCAAAGTGGTCATTGTGTACACATTTGAATTCAGGACATAACTGATGTTGATAAAACAATACACATCATTTAGTGCTTTTGCAATTTATGTCATGACTTTTTTTTTTTTTTTTGGTAAGATTATATTTTTGGCATTTCTGCTTTACTTGATAGTGACAGTATAGACAGATAGGAAAGACGGGAGAGAGAGGGGATGACATGCAGCAAAGAGCGCGGGTGGGAATTGAACCTGCGGCACTGCAGTAACAATACATAGCACACGCTCTGCACAGTGAGCCACCAGAATGCCCCATGTCATGACTATTTTAAAAGCAAAATAATGACTTGTAAATTATCAATTACCTAAACATGTTGTTTATTCTATTTAGTCCAGAGGGAGAAGCAAGCATAATGACATTTTACACTCTGAATTTATTCATATATTCGTTTCCAAAAGAATGAAAGGGGGAGAAAAGGGTTTGCAGCATGTACCCTATGTACATTCTCTCTCTCTCTCTCTCTCTCTCTCTCTCTCTCTCTCTCTCTCTCACACACACTTGTCACAAAAATGGCGCTATGCCTTAGCAGAGTGCACTCTCTTTACTACTAGAACCACCACTTCTTACCCAGACACTGAATATACCTCTAAGCACTGGCTGCAGTCAGAATGACTGCCCATTGTGTAGAAAGGGGTGCTTGTACAGACACTTCTTGCCAGTGGGCGCTTCGTCATGAGTGAGTGAGCTGAGAGGAGAAGAGTTGAGGAAGGATCGGCACAAATTTGTGCGTACGCACTTTTTGTGAATGTGGCCCATTGTCTCTGTGTCTTTTGGGAGAGAAACACACATTTAGTCCAGGAAGTGGAATAGACTGAGTACAGAGCGACAGCGTTTACTTCTGTCTCATACAGTTTGTAATTTTAATAATTCTAACCCACATCAATAGGCAACTGTCTCCCATACACATTCACTGAATTTGTTCTCAAAGACAAAAAAATGTCAGACATGAGTTCAACACTGAACATGGACAATTCTATAAACTAACATTATTTCATGGAACAGGTGGAGAATCTTTTTATCACATGTACTGTTGAAATATAGGTCACTTTCAGTTATTAGTGGTTTCAGCCAGATATTTGTACATTCACATCAATGACATATGTGGGCAAACCTGTGTGAGTACACAGGAATGCCATTAAAAGTAGTTTTGAAAATACTGAAATTTGCTATATAAATAAAGTTATTTATTATTACAAATCGCTACCCACAACTCATGGTGGTGACCCTGGCACAATACAAAGTAAGTATATTAACAAATACCAAAACTTTTAAAATATATTCTGTATTAATTATAGAAGCATTAAAAAAACAAAACAAACAGAAAAACACCTGAAATATAAAACAGTGGAAGGATATGGGAATTTGAAGAAAAAGTGAAATTACTTCAAATACCTGATATGACTGTATTCAGATGAAAAGGTGCCCAATGTAGTTTTCCTTGTAAACTCCCTTGATTTTGTTTACATTCAAAATGTCTCATGCATTATTGACTGATGTCAGTACCACTATGGAGGCTTCATCCATCCATCCATCCATTCATTCATTTTCCATGTTTTGTACCTGCTTATTCCTAATAAATGTTGCAGATGGCTGGAAACCTTCTCAGCATGCATTGGGTAGAAGGCAGACTCGCAATCTGCAGCGATAGTTTTGGTGTCTAGTCTATCTTCCCTGCACACCGTGAGCAAATTTCTCAAGAAAACACACTGAAAATACACTATAAACGGTCAAATCTGCATTCCATGATTGCCAACCCTTTTTTTCCAAATCTACCCATCCTTTATATTTGTTAGAAATGGTGTCACTGGTGTCTCTGAACAGTGAACAGAATACATTAAAAGCACAGTCTGCATGGTTACCTTATGGGCAGTTCTCTCTTCCAATTACTTTCCATGTCCACTGAAAACACATTGTTTTCTGTCACAGGCAAAATAGTGTTGTGTTTAGAGCTAAAATAACCGAAATCAGGTTTATGACTCATGAGAACCATGTAGACTCAACCATTAAATTACCTACTTATTCCACACAATTGTCAGTTGTGTTGGAGAGAGAGGGGGAGGGGCAGAGGGAGAGGATTTTCTTGTGCACCAGCATGGAGAAATACATGTCGATAGCGGCATCAGCTCACCATAGATTATAATAGTTCATTGCTCAGAAGATCACTTGGTGAAATCTTTTAAAGTGTCAGCATGATATTATGGTGACACAAATTTTGAGTCCAAATACGATGCATCATTATGCATGTTGGCTGTATGCCTCATAAGTTCCTGGAAGATGCTGACAAAATTTGCAATAAACTGAAGTATTTTCAAAGTGAACTTGAGCTCGAAAGTGAACTTGAGACATGAATAGAAGATGTCTTGTGCTCTAAGTTTAAGGATACACAAGGATACACATTCTATCAGTCTTAAATGTTTCAACCCATCTAAATACTGTGTACCTCTGTGATAATCTGTCCATTCAGACCTGGATATTGTGTGAAGGAGCCCTTGGAGAGACATTGCATCAAAAAAATGAAATTGGTTATGGTTTAAATAGTTTTATAACTTCTGTAGACTATATTTTATTTGAATAGAAGTTGCCTGCCTGCATTCAACAATTCAGTGTGTTGCTGTTACATTTCAGTTGCATTTGCATGTTGTGCTTTCTTGAATGTCAACACAATGTTGGAGGCCGCGTTCTACTGCGTAAATCAGGATATGCTTTTGTGTTGTACACATTGTTAATATTTTTGCCTCTGTGGTCTTAAAATCTAATACTGGAACTACAGCATTCAGGGCAAATTTCAGTGGCCCTGAGCCTTGTGTAAGCATCTAATCATCTGCTTCGGTAGATGGGGAGAGAGCTTGTGGAATCATGCTTTTCGTGAGAGAAAAATAATGAAAGCATATCTCTTAAATATTTAATTTACTAAAAGGAGGAGACAGCATTTCAGGTCTCCAAATTTAAAGGTTCTAGGGGTTGTTTGCACATGCCCTGCACGGACCGATTCATTTTGAAGGAGGAAATCCACTCCGATCATTAGGACATGGTCATGTGCCTCTGGATCTTTCCATGTTACTGATACTGGGGAGGGCCATGTACAGCAATATCAGAGTGTCCTCCCTGATTGGACTGAATGTGACAGCCAGGGATCACTTTTTATGTATAAGAGCCCCACTGAAGAACAGTCGTTCAAACAAACATACACAGATTAAAAGAGAAAAAGGGAGAACGGAAGCCAAAAAGAATAGTAAGTCTTTTTCATTTCTTATTGTAATACTGGACAGTTGATTCAGTTCAGTTGGTGATCTGATACTGATCCATATAATGATACATAATGATATTAGGAGATTACATGTACAATAAGGGTACGATATATGATGCACTTGTAAAGCAAGTTGTACTGACTTTACTGTATACTCTATCAATTGTGCTCTGAAGGGCAAAATATTCGTGACACAGAATTCAATGCAGGCTACGACGGCCAAGCAAGACAGTTGAAATTCTCTATCTTCTAAACTGTATCAGCAAAATGGATATTTTGCTTTTTTTTTTGAGTGAAGTGAAATTTCATAGGAAAAAGAAACTGAAAGCCTGCCCAACAAAGAGGAGAGACCACAGGTCAACAAAGGTACCCCATCCCTCATGAAAAGAGTGAAATTGCTAACAGATGTTTAATACCGAACACGCAGCACATTTCACATAATCAAAGGGGTCCTGAGACTCTAGTGCTTTTACACCAGAAACATCAAAGAAACGCTCAGTAGCTGATGTGGCAGAACTCGAGGGGAAGGTGTGGAATACATTACATCAGTATTCAGAGATGCTACTAGTGAAGGCATGTTTCAGCTAATGGGGGGAGTTTCTATACTGTACATGTTTCACTGTGGAAATAAATGATGCTTGTTTGATACTGCTGATGACATTCAAGCAGCTTTAATGCTGTATTTTATGCATATTGCAGGCATATGATATGATGAAACTGACTACTAATATTTTCTTTTAGTTCTGACATGACATTTAATAGCTTTGATGGCCTTTTATGTTTGAGCATTCATATGAGAGTCAGAGCTTTCTTTGGTTTGAAAGTAGTGGATAACCCCAGCTGGAATCAGAGTTTTTTGTGATTCAGATGTGAATTAAAGACTTGTGATATCCACCAGTGGCACTTTGGTACGGAGGCAGTAGGGTGGTACAGTGTTGTGAGAAACCATCCTTCAATCACAACCCAGGTTCAAGCCTCTGTGTCAACAAGCACATGCCCTACTGGAGTGTATAAGACTCTCAATCGCTAACAGCTCTGTAACTGATGTCTTCTTATGTTCTTGTGCTGGGGGGGAGTCAATAAACTACCACATAATTTTTATTGCAGTAAAGGTCTTCTAAAATTTCACAGGGAGTCAAACCTGAGAACACATAATGGATCAATGAAAACATAAAACAAATCACGCATTGGGTGAATTCCTAGCCCAGACAGAACATCACATCAAAATCTACACTGAAATTTAACACACCCTCCTCATAAAAACATGATTTAAGAATTTATTTTAACAGGTTGTGTCAACTCGTCATTTTGGCATACATCCAATCCAATACAAGCAATATGTATTTCAATAAAATATCACTTATGAAATTGGTTTGTACTGCTTGCTACCCCCTCCTGTAGTGCTTAATGGTGGATGAAAATAAAGAAATAACTGGCCCATCCCACCACTTTTAAAACGGTGAAGTTAAGATTTGAAAGTTGACTACCCTACATTAAAGCCTAGTTAAGCAATGACTATAATAAACAGCAACTTTGCAGTCTACTTGCATTCTGAACTGGCATAATAATCGCTCATTCTTCCCCCACTTATGTCATTATTATCCCAAATCCCACACTTCATTGACTTCCACATCTGCATTTTCATGATGTATAGTTGGTGTGAAAGTAAGAACATTCCTACATAATTTTTGTAAGTCCTAAAGTGCTAAATTGGTAATGATACATATTTGTGCTCATTTACTGTGGCTTTGCCAATGTGTTCTAAATCATTTTCAGCACCAAGATAAATGAATCTCACTGGATTCTCTCAGGATTCCCTGTCAAAATTAATAACAACAAGCACATTTATGCATGTGTGCACATATACATACACACGCACGCACGCACACACACACAAAAAAGTTTCAACTCTTCCAGAATATGACACACATCAAATCCCTCTACTCTGATGTTAAGCTTCCTGCTTGCCACTGGTAAATGACAGTAGGCCCACTGCCTCTCCTGCAGAGTAGATTAGTTGTGTCCCCCCAAGGCTACTCACACAGACACAAGCACAGCAAAGCGTAGACCTAATTATCCTCCACTGCACCAAGCTGCAGTTGTCTTTGGCTGTAAACAATGCAATCAGGGAGGCAGCAATGTGGAACGCATCAGAGGGTCCTCACTCACAGGCTCCCAGGTGAGTTTGTGTCTGCCTATGACAGACATGAGATGAAGAGGGATAGGCAGAAAATGGAGGTGAGCAAGGTAGGATTGCAAATAGCTTGATAGAAAATATGATTGAAAGCTGTCTTTTGAATTACTTCAAAATTGCTTGAAAAGCAGCCTCGTCTCTTAATTCTTTCAAATTTCACTCCACCTCCAGTACTGAAGAACTGTTGTCACTTCCAAATCTGTGAAGCTGGTGTGACAGAAATTTGTTAACCTGTTAGCTTACGGCCAGCATGTGTTCTCAGGACACATGCTGGCTAGAAGCTGTTACAATTTCTCCAGCAGACTCACAGTACCTTGTTTGTTTTGCCTTAGCCCTTTGTGCTCATCCTTAAAGACAACTGTAAAAGAGCGTAGACTTTATACTTTGGCTGTGGCCGTCACCGCAAGATATCCACATATGGGGAGGAAACAGGTCTGATCTCCTGTAGTTAGCAGCTTAGTCCTGGAGGCACAGAGGAGCTGAGGTTTGCTAAACGAGTGTGGGGAAGCTTTTCCCAAGATGTGCTTAAAAAAAAAAAACAAAAAAAAAAAAACAAAGTGGTCAGTCTCAAAGTTGTGGCAGTGACTCCCAGTGAACTTTTCTGTTTTTGTTTATTTGTTATATCAGTGTTGGAACTTTTTGAGTTTATCTGTACTTTGTTGCCAATTCTGTTTATGATTTTCATGGACAGGATGTCAAGGCGTGTAGGGTTTCATGCCATCGAGAGTGCCCTGTATGCTGACCTCAGGTGTGCTTTTTGTGCATGAGGTGGTCCTGTTGGCTTCATCAAGCTGGGACCTCCAGCATATGTTGCAACTGAGTGTGAAGCAGTTGGGATGGGGCACCTCCAAATCACTGGCCATGGTTCGCTATAGAAAAAAACAGTGGATCACCTCCTTGGTCTTGGGCGTGAGTTTCTGCCCCAAGTGGAGGAGTTCAAGTATTTCAGGGAGTTGTTCACGAGTGGGTGTAAACTGGAGTGACAGATCAAGAGATGGATTGGTGCACCGGCTGCAGTTGATACAGATGTTGATCTGGAGCAACGTGGTGAAGAGCTTTATGATTTGGGTTGTTTTTTTCTGTTGATATACTGCTGAATGTGAAAGTCTGATTGAAAAAAACAGCAGCAGATCTCCACGCAAAAAAAAAAAGTCATGTTGCAGTAAATGTTTTTAAGTAGGTAAGCCTGCAAGCCTGGCTGCCCAGAAACACCCCCACAGGGACGTTTGAATCTTTTTGATTAATTGTTCATAGGTGAGGATAAATCTTTATGTAAAGGAATGCTCCCCAGTATGTGCAATGGATTGATGTTAAGATAAAGGAATTATGCTTCCCTTCCTGTTTGCACATTTGTAGTCATCAATTTTGTTCATGCATCATAGCCAAGCATTTACAAGCATCACAGTTCTGTTAAATAGGCAGTTAAATTATGCCATGTGTAAAATGTGGTGCGAATTGATTAAACTTTGTGATGGGGGAAAAAAAAAAGGTCCATGGTCCAAGGTTGGCCATGTTGGTGGTGCTACAGAGCATGACCAAATGTGTTCTGACACACTCTAGTGTCTAAATATCCCTGTCAAATCCCAAATATTTAAAATATTTACAGTAGTACAGTGCAGTACAGTGAAGAGTTCAGGAATTATGTGTCAATTCATCAGTCAAATTATCTATTTATTTATGTATTTATTTATGCAGGAACATACCTCATAGATCTTCATGTACTTGTTTGCATGGACGAATAGTGACATATGCATAATGTAATGTAGGATCATTTCTTCTAAAAGCAGACAAGACGCAACTTTCTTCTTTTATCCCTGCTGCCCAGGAGATTACTTTTGTTTCTGCAAGGCCAGTTCTCACTTTCATTATCAGTGAGTGAGCAAAGAAAGCTGCCCCCCTCGACCTCGCGAACCAAATGGTCACCTTTAACTCTTTTTCCATCTCCGGACCAACAGGCACAAATTAGTTGTGGTCTTTATATCACATTTAAATAAACAGTGCAGAACACCACAGCAGCAAACTAAACCAACAGCCTGAACTGACTAGGATCATCAGAAGGTCACTCTCGCCTTCCCAGCAGGTGAGCATCCAACCAAGACAATTCACACACACACACACACACACACACGCACGCAGAGCGCATCTGGAGATCTCCTCTGATAGTGCACATTTCAAAGAAGCAGACTCAAGAAAATGAGACATATATAGCAGAAAACAATTATTTTCTTTTCACAGAGACTTTCCATTTTTCATATTGCTGAATTATAAGTGTAACAACAGAGCGTGTACACTGGATGATGTTAGAAAATAATTTGTTAAATTGTAAATGTCTCAAAATACTGGTTGTGAAAGTTAATATGGCATGTATGGTGTTGATTTGTTAGTTTTAATAATGACTTTTAAAATATAATGGTTCCATGGAGATCACGATTATTATGCCAAATTTATAAAATATATATGCTTATTCTTAGACTAAATAATGTCAGATTGTGAGTCCACGTCTGTTTGGCCAAAGGTGGGAGGTGGCACAAGTCTGCCCCAAATTAGGATGACCTCATGCCATTGGCCAAGACACCCCATGGTAGTCCATCTACTTTCAGTCTTGGTAAATATGGTCTGTCATTTTACTATACCTTGCAATTGTGATAAACAAGAAAGGAAATAAAATGTTTCTAAATATTTCTATCAATATCTTTGGTGACAACAGCCATCACTGATCCTGCCCGCCAGCTGTCTGTGGTGAATCTTGCGAGTGCACAAACTCTTTGCACATACAAGACTTTGCAGCGTGCTCCCTTGAGAGTACTCGCACGCGACGATGCATTTTGCCCAAGCAAGACAGTAGATTGTTTGCACAAAGTAAGCAAGATCATCCCCAGACTGGAGGATGAGCTTGCTCTTGGAGCAAGATATTATAGCTAGTATTGTCAGTCTGCTGACACCATATTACTTACAAAGACGCCGCAGTTGGAGCATGGCCAGATGGTTTCACGAGTCAAACATAAATGAACTTGTGAGATCAGGTGGCTGTGTGAGGTTAGTTGGGCTACACTTATAAATTCATCATTTATTCAGTGGTTTTTAGAAAAGTGCGCAGATTGAAGAGAAAATCTGATGTATGTTGAACAGTAAGCACACAGCAGAAAGTACACTAGTGAAGGATTGCATGAAGGAGCACCTCTGTAGAATGTTGATGTGTAACGTGTACTTTGCTCCACCGGACAGTGATAGATATCTCTGGAACTCTTTTTTTTTTTTATTCGTGTATGCGGTAAATCCCCCTGTACAGAGGTGGGTATACACCATATACCAGTGGATGTATGGCCATAAATGTTTTTAGTTTAATCATAAAACTTAAAATTATTATTTCATTCAATAAGGATTGTTTTATCTTTGTACTGTATGTAATATTCTATATGCTAGCCTAGTTTCACAAAATTTCATGAAGTGAGCATGGA
>OMLF01029942.1:15961-31078 GCA_900302615.1 Holocentrus rufus
GCGTGTGCGCGCGCGAGTGCCTGTGCGTGCACGTGCGCGCGCGTGTGTGCATGTGAGAGAGAGAGAGAGAGAGAGGGAGAGAGAGAGAGAGAGAGAGAGAGAGAGAGAGAGAGAGGACATACAGAGAGAAAAGGTAAAAATAAAAATGAGAATGAGGAACATGTGGAGTGGGAAGTTAATTAGAGAGGAGAAGTGAGAGAAAGATTAAAAATGGTGTGGCAGCCCCCTCGAGCGAATCAGTGTAGATCTGAAAATGCCAGAACACAGCGGTGAGATGCATCCTGTCCCCAAGTTTTGCTGAAGCCCAGATAAAAGTCGAGCAGGAGGACTGTGTGTGACACGTGGAAAAATGAACAAACCGCATCACTCACTGCAATTCTGAGAACGCTGAAACTCACGTGGCGGTGAGATTTCGCCAGGTTGTCTGCCACATCTGAGAAATCATGTGTGAGACAAACACATAAATGAATGAATGGGCAAACAAATAAAGAAGCAAATGATCAGATGAAAAAAAAATGAGTGAATGAATGTGTCAGTAAGAAACAGGACGTGCAAAAGAATGAATAAACAAATGAACAAATGGCAGAAACACACACACACACACACACAGGCAGAAAGCGATCCTTCATCCCGCTCCTCTCCCTCCCACGCCATGCCGGTTTCATTGTGGGAGATGAAACAATGTGTGAAACAGAGAGAGGTCTGAGTAGATAACACCGCATGGGGCAGAGAGACGAACGCAGACACCCTGATGAAGAGATGAGCTCCAAGAAAGAGGTTGGGGCCATGATATGAACGCCAGGGCAAAAGAAGAAAGAGGGAGAGAGAGAGAGAGAGAGGGGAAAAGGGGAGAAATAAAAAAGCGGGCTGTGTTGGGATGGATCAATGTGTAGTTGGGGTTGCCTGTTGGAATGTGTTTGACAGTAAATCACTTCCTGTGAGGAAAAGTGAAAGCAGAAGGGGGATCAGAGGAGAAAGCAGAACACTGAGGGGGCTGAGCAAATCAAAAACATCTTTTATTTCATTTTTTTTTTTTTTAGCTGTGCATGAATGTGCGAGCTGTGCTGCAAAGCCGTCAAACAAGCAGCCGATCGGGATGGAAGCATGACGATCGTCCCATGTTCGGCCGACGCTGTGGTAAGTGTAACTGAGATGCATTCGTCAGCCGTCAGCCTCACAGTCAGATTGTGCAGCAGCAATCCTCTCTCTTTCCCTGCACATCCATCAATCTGCCGCCCCAGCCATAATACAGCTAATCCGAACCGCAGCCCCGCCAGCAATGTGTTCCAATCAGCGGAGCGGCCCAGACACTAACCAGCGGAATGCAAAACCTCCGAAAAGATACGATTTTGTTGCAAACTTGGACCGACAATGAGCTGAGGTTGACCGCAGCAAAGAGGCCGGCTGACCATGACAGCGACCCAAAGTAGAACCATGCTTTTGTGCAGCATCCAGGTAATGAGACTCAAAGCAGACTGATAATATGGATTAAAGGGAAGCAGCCGGGCCGAGACGATTTTTCACAAAGACAAACAGCGCGGCTGCACAATAGATGGTGCTGCCAGCCTAGGTTCTTGCCTTCTTTCTTTTTCTTTTTTTTTTTCGTTTTGTTTTGATCTGTTGAATCTTGGAGAGCTTCCGAGCTTCGTTTAAACAGAAACAGAGGACTGTAATGGAAGCTGGCCACTTTCCCCTAAACAAAAGGATGAAATAAAAATAGTCTAATGTCTTTTTTCCACATGGGAGTTCTTTATCATTTGCGATCACATGTTGACATAAAGACTATTTCACACTACGCAGTGAAAAATTGCGAGTGTGTGCACGTATGCAGTGTAGAACTGTGTGCCTGTAAGTGTGTGCTTGTGAGTGTAAGTACGTGTGTTGTTTTCTTTTTTTTTATTGCTATTTTTATGTGAGGAACGGAGAGAAACAAAGAAGCTGGGAGCAAATGAATGCTGAGAAAACAATAAAATGAGACACAATAAAACAAAATAACAGCAAACAGAGGAGACTAAAATACATAACAATCAAGAGTAAGTGCAAATATGCATTCAAATTAACAAGATTGCCTCAGACAGACTTGCTATACAAAAGTGCTCATTTTCAAATCTGTTTCATCAACCACATCTTATGTTATTCACCATGGATTATGTAAGAAAATATCCATTAACCTTCACTGCATCCTATAACACCGGTCAATGCTAAAAATAACAGGCGATAATATCCCCCACACACTATCATTTATTAGAATATGTGCATATGTGCGTTGTTTTCTATGCATGTTTTTCTGTGGGTGGTGGCATTATCACATAATGTGTTTGTGTGTGTGTGTGTGTTTGAAAGTGAAGACAGAGAGCATCATTATGTTTTCTAATGTGTGTCCTAAGCCTATTGTTTCAGCCCGATCATCACTCACTCTGATCGCTCTGTATGGCAGAACCTCATGAGCCTTTAAAAACAGATTAATAAAAATGATTTTCCCCTCCCTGCCACGGCCGCCTGGAAGGCATTACAGCGGGCGGGCAGACCCCAGACGATCTTCAGGAGCGGGATTAGCAGCATTAGCCAGACAAATTAGGGCGCCTGCGCCTTCGCAACGCCAAGTGAGAAACTCTCTGCACGACTTTCGTAAACAAAACTCCCCGAGTTGTTAGTCTAACTGCTCTCTGCGCCTCTGAGGCCACCCGGGTTCAGCATGTCTCCTGCTATTTAGGCCAACATGGTGGAGTCAAGGCCGCGTTCACCTATCTGAAGCGATGGAAAAACAAACAGGTGAGAATACCGCTGTTGAACGAAAAGAGGTGTGAAAATAAATGGCAACACAGACTTTGCATGTCTTGGCAGTACAATGCTTCATTTATAGCCCGGTTGCGCCTTCCCAGCCTTATTTGCTTCAAGTTAAACACTCGCCAAGCCTTCGCAGATGTGACATTGATCAATTTTAAGCTCAGGGCCGTTCTCCTCTCATTCTCTTTCACAAATGAACAACGAGCGGTTGTGTTACACCGCGTATCAAAGAACACAGCTAATGCCATGTTTCCGACCCTCAGCCGAGCGGGCTCCTGGCGCCGGAGGAGCAGGAGGTCTGTTTCACTCCGATCCAAGAGGAGGAAAGGCTGTGCCGCTCTGTGTTTCTGCACTATCCATCACGGGACAGGACAGCGAGGCTGGGAGAGCAGGGCAGAGGTGCAAGGGTGAGTTAGCATCAGATAAGAGAGTATAGGAAGTTTCCACCCAAGATGAATCACCTCGATGAAAGCAATCCTTTCTGCCTACCAGGTAAAAGGAGAGGAGCGCTGTTCCCCGATCTGTAAATAAAGCTTCGCCCCTCGGCTGGTTTCTCTCCCTCTCTGTATAACACACACACTCACTCATTCCCGCAGCTCATTTGTCAGCTGCTGACCCGCTGGACTAATGGAGTCACTGCTTCCAGTGTTTGGTTATTGTAAGCAGCACTTCTTCTCTGACCTGGCTTCCTGTCACACATCTATGGCTGCTTTCACTATTGACTGCTCATAATTATTCTAACATGTAAGTCATATCAGTGTGAAATGTCAGGGACTGCACAAAGGTATGTGGGTTATTTGCAAGGACCTCAGATGATACAATTTGTATCACAATGCTTTGCAAAACTCCTCAGAAATGACTGAGAATGTATAGAGCATAAATGCAATCTTCTGCATAATACCTGGGCTGATAAAATTTGCAACATATTTTTGATGATTTGGATGACTGACTAGACTAGAACAGCCAAGGATGTGCTTGCCAGACCCTGTCCCCGTTTAGTAGTTGCCAATAGGAGGCTCCAGTAGGTAATTTTTTATGCAGTAGGAGACTTTTTTATGCAGCGTATAATTGGGATACTTTCTGCTGCAGTGTGAATACAGCAAATGTTACCCCAGTAGAGATGGATGTGAACTGTGGTGTTTGGGTACAGTTCACAGCAGGACAGCCAGGCAAGAATAAAACAAGAGGAGAGGATGGAGTGAGTGTGACGGGAAGGTTTCTTCAAGGTCTTGACATAAGCTGGCATTCTTGGAGCCATGTGGCCCATCTCCTGCCAGACCAGAAGAATTATGTTCAGGTAAAACCGGCCCTGCAGCAGTTCAAGTGCCCCATGCCCTGAACGCAATCAAATGATGAGTCTAAAGCCACTTCATATTCTTTAAACACAGCCAGCGTTTTGCAAAGACGGCAGCTGATTTTGCCAAGGGGGAAAATCAATCATAGTTCTGAGTCACCATCAGCATCATGAGCACTTAATGAGTCTCAGAGTGACAAAGTGCCCCGGCAAACAACTTCAGCTCCCATCAGGCAACTGGTCACGTACAACTTCTTCTCTGTCATTAGTCAGTCACCACACCGCTGCAGTCTAATCAGCGGCACCGCAGGCCTTTATTTAGAGAGGCGCACAGACAAACACACATATACACTAAGAGTAAGCCATAAAATCACAGAGGCAGAGCTCTGCTTCTCGTCAAAGTCAGTTTCCCCTCAATCAGAGCTGCTATAAACAGAAGGTAAGTGACTTAAGGTGGATGAGTGGAAACTATCTCAAGATCGACATGCATGGTGTCAATGTGAACCCCGGAGGGAGCAGAGCGAAGTGTTTCATATCCTGTCCGATTGTGGGGTGGGTAATCCACCTGTAATCTGGTAGTAATCTAGTGCTGAAAGCCATCAGGAGGGCATCGCTCCTTATCGTCGATGCGGTTGTCATGCTTTACTTGATCCCCCGAGCCACTTTCATGCCTGACACGCTGCGGAGTACAGAGCAGACCGCAAGAGACAGGACCTGATCCTCTGGAATCCGACTTCAGAGAAATGTCTCACACATGCAGCAAATAGTGCAAATTGTGATTGTGAAATGATTGAGAATAATATCAGACCTCAGACATATTGATTCCGCATCCTCTGTGTCTGCGCGAGCTTGGCTAAGTTGAGTTTACACAGGGATGATGTAAGTACAGTTCAAGGGCAAAGGTTTGGAGTTTGAAATAGCTGCCAGATAGACACATGGTGAACATTAGCACTTGTGAAGACTGCAGGCCCTGTGTGTGTGTGTGTGTGTGTGTGTGTGTGTGCCAGAGAGAGAGACAGAGAGAAATACAGAAGAGGGAGATGATGACGACCATGATGGTGACAATGATCACGACAATAATGACAGTGATAATGACAGGAAAGGGAAAATGTTGCTGTAGCACATTTTATTTATTTATTTATTTATTACTCTCTCTGTAACTGATTATATTAACTTGGGACTACAGCACTCTGTAACTTATTTACTTACATATCTATATAGTTCAGGGTTTTTTCTCTCTTTGGGGCAGAGGGAAACGTGGGAAATCTGTGTGAAGATGGCATTACATAAGGAGCGGTTAGTGCGGTCGAGTATGTTGGGATGTTGACTGAAAACAACATGTGCTTTTCAATAAAAACTTGTTAAAAGCTGCAAGAGGCAAGTATTCGTGTGCATGCTCACATCTCCAAATGACAGCAAAAGAGAGACAACTTTGAGAACGGTTTGAAATCCTGTGAAGTGACGTCAGCAGGAGCATGCAGGAGCTCATATGTGTGCAATCTGCGATGCTTTATACTAAAGGAACAAAAGAGGCGAAACATGTAATGTTAGTACAGTTTTTTATCTGGATGAAGTGTTGCTTCCTGCTGTTTAGTTTCTGCTCTTGTATTTCGCTCTTTTTTTCATTTGTCGCTTCCTGTGGACAGTGACCAAACCCGACACCAGAATTCAACCTGGTCCAGGCTGTGGTGTTTCACTTAGTGGGAATAAGATGATTTCTCTCTATCTCAGCCCCACTTTGTGATTTAGACTCATACAACAGGTGCATGTTTACACAAAAATCTTACTGGTTGTGGCTTTATAAGGGATTGTCGAGGATGATGTAGAGGATGACGACAACAGTCGGATGGCTATGAATGCGTAGTGGACCAAGTCAAAAATAACTTCGCCTCACCTCTGGTCAGGTGCCAGTATCACGGTGCGGCCAGGGAAGTCGTACAGCCAGATGGAGGACGTGTCCTCTCCACCAGCCACAAACACCACAGGACTCAGTGCACTGCATGCTGGGAAAGAATCACTTAGAGAATGACCTCCTCACTTTTGTAGACCTGTATGAAAAACTTTCCCATGTTTTTATTTTTCATTCTGCTCTCTTCTCTCTCTCCCTCTCTGCGCTTTCTAACTTTCTAATTTCCAGCCCCTCTCCCCAGTCCTGTTCTGTTTGGCTGCCTGGACTGCAGAATAAATAAATACACTTCAGCGCTATCGGTTTTCCATATTGCAGTGCCCCCACAGTCGACAGAAACATGTCAGACCGCGCAAATAAATAGCTCCCCAGTAACCCAAATAGTGTAATTGCTCAGATCCTGCGCCCCTGCCTGCTCTCTTCCTGAACATGAGAACCAACTCAGAGAAGTCCCGCTGCCCCCACCCGGGTTTGAGGAAAAGAGAGTCCCTCTACCCCAAGCACTTTAACACCTCCACCTCCACCCACCCACACATCCATTTCCCATTTCTGGAGCAAGCCAGGGGGTCTCATTCCCCCCTATGCCCTAATGCACCCCAAGGATCTCACGTCAAACCTTCTGCTAAGTCAGTTTAGATGAAAGATGAAACTTCAATGATCCCCACTGGGAGCCATCGCAGCAGCAGTCAGCAGATAATAGGATACAGTGAAGAAAAATAGAACAAATTCCATAAAATGATATGAATGGAAAAAAATAAGTGTTAACTTACAGCATATATCCATGCGGTGCAAAATCAGAGCACTGGCATACACTAAGACAAAGAAAATGAATGCAAAATATGAAAAAAAAGAAAGATAAAAGAATGCAGAATGAAAACACATGTAAATAGATATTCATGCATAAATGAGAAATTTTAACGAAAGAAAATCAATTTGCAGCACACACAGGATGTGCAAAACATGCACTGCCTGCTCTCAGTGAGGTCAAATCATAGAAATATGCATACAGAACGTGCAGATCCATACATACTGCATATGCATGGTTAAGGTTAATAAAAGTCTAAGGGTACAAGAAACCCATTCAACTTATGAACTACAGAATATATGTGCTTCATATAGATAATCATATACAGATTATGTTGATTTACATAAGTGCATGATAATCTGATCAACAGTTTACTGTAGATAAAATGGGGGTGAAGCTGTGCAGAGTGGAGGTAAAAACAATACAGCATCAATACTTTGCTCCTTTAATCAAAGACAAACATGTCGACCCACCGTTAACTCCGACCCGTGCCTGAACCCAAAACTCACACCCGCTCTCCAAGTCGGGTCCAGTGGTAACCAGAGGGACGCACCACCCCTCTCATGATATTCAATAGGGTTCAGTGCAGATAAACTGTGGGGCAACAGTAGTAGTACGCACCAGGCTCAGAGCTGTTTAACTCCCTGACCTCCTCGATGTGACCCCAGAGGCTACAGGGGCCGCAGTAAAAGAGATCCGCTCCACTGGACTTCTGTGAGAGAGTGGGATCACTTACCATCATATAAGAGGCTTCCCTCTCTCTCTCTCTCTCTCTTTGTGTGTGTGTATGTATGTGTGTGAGAGAGAGGGAGTGAGAGAGAGAATTAAGATTCTCTCCTGTTCAAGCTAAGGAAATGAAAAGTGTTTTCAAATGTTTTCACAACCTGGGAAAGTTTAAGGACCTTGCTAATCACAACCACACGCCTGAATGTACTTTGACACTTTGAGCACTAATGGGTGGACAGACACAGTCTACCTGAACTACAGTACAGCCCGTACTGTATACAACCGAGGTTTAACACTCCAAAACCATGCATTTTATTAAAAAAATCATGATTTTTTTTCTTTTTTTTTTTCTTCTTCTTTTTTTTAGCCAGGGACAACTCATCTTCTGTGCAGCTGAAGATAGCTAGATGCATTCCCTCCATGACTCCATGACTCAAACATGAGGAAAGCCCTGAATCCCATTTATACCATCATCTAATCCAGCCTGTCCTCTGGGTCTTATGAATATTTATGTTCTCCACATTATGTTTAGATTAGAGTTTGGTGCCGTTATCACTAGGGGCATGTCCAAGGTTTGTATAATTGTTTCCATTCACATGCATGGTGTTTACATTGCAGTGCTTTACCAGCAGAATAAATGTTTTGTGGACATGTAAACATGGTGGGCATAATGTGTGTACTCTTGGTAAACAGATTGTTCAGCTGTGCTGTAATTACTCTATATGGGGTAGCTATAGGAGGATGCATAAGAAAATTAATGTTAAGTCCAAAATTACAAATCTATATTCCATGTACTATAGTGGCCAGTAGACATTATTGTGACCCATTGCAACATCTTTATAGGATTAACCAGTACACTTGCTGCAGCCATGGTCTATGCAGAGTATATGAATAAGAGTTTCCTGTCTTTCCCACTGGCTCTTCATGCTAGAGAAACTTTAAAGCGGAACAGACCGACTGTGAAACTGCATTTTGGATGTCATTGTACATTGTAAAGCAGAAAGCTGCAGTCTGCAGGCTATGATTGTTTGATTAGCCACTGCTCAGCCACTACAGTATATTGCCTACCGGAAGATACATTTTTGATATTATAAATTCTAATTATTGATGTGCTGAACATTTGCATTTTCACTGCTGCCATTTAATAAAAGCAATAGGCCATTCAACATAATATTTTATATTTAACTAACAGCCCAGCCTTTTGTGCCTTATTGCATAAATGAGGAACAGAAACACTCAGAATAATATGAGATTTTATGCTACTTTTATCTGTATGCAACTAATGAGACTTGTTTTGACATGCAGTCATCCTGCACTGATCAGTGCCTCCAACCAGCAGCGCCCCCACCTTGCCCCCTGTACTGGCACACCCTCCTCTAAAAGCTTTTTTAATTATGGTGCCCATTAAAGCAGGGCTGGCTCTGTGCTCTGACTGATGGTAGTGTATGCACCACTGCTCCTCAGAGCCAGCCAGCACATGCTTACACACACTTAAATGCACGTGCACACACACCCACACACACATGCATGAACGCACGCACACATAAACACACACACATACATATGCAAGACGTGCTCACATGCATTCACATGGACGCACATGCAGAAAATGCTTTGACCAGACAACCAAGCCGGCTCCAGTGGCATTAAATCTGTCTATTCATCTTTCTTTAAGTCTGCAAAAGACATAGTGGCATGCCCTCGTCTACCCTAGAGAGAGGAAAAGGACAGTGAGAAAAAGAGCAAAAAAAAGAGAGAGACAGAGAGAGAGAGAGAGGTAAAGAGAAAGGCAGTGAGAGAGAGGGGGAAGAGGAGGAGGGGGGGGGGAGGGAGCAAAGCTATAAAACACTGATATTTCCATGTGTCTCCCTTGAGTGGAGGTGTGCGTCTGAGGCTGCTAGATTGCTCACATAGAGACTGTGCAAAAAAATAAATGCAGGTCTAAAGATAGAAAGGCCAGGACTGCAGACTGGATGACTCATCTATTGAAAACAAAAGTATACTTCAATTATCAATAGCCTATAAAATAAAAATGAGAATGATGACATCACACAGTAGATGGACTGCATGGTTGCAGCCTGAGCAAAGGCGGACTTAAAGTAAACCTGCATGCCAAAACAAGAGACATGTGCCTGTGTGTGTATAAGTGAAAGTGTGATGCTGCCTGTGCAAATGTGCCAAAGTTTATAGGCTCCCAAGGCCGTTCAGTCTACATAAGACACAAATCCAATTGTCACTGTTCTAAGAGACGTTTTCGACCCCAGGGCTTCACGAGGTCACGCTCGCTTCCTGTTTGGACCAATGGGGAGAGTCCGCCAGTGGTCGACCGGCTGCTACAGAGGTTCTCAGGTTACGCTGCCTGGCTCTGGGAGCCACAGTGCTCCCAGGGGTGGTTTCCGAGGTGTCCATATGGGGTGTGGAAGCAGGGCGGAGCTCTGGGAGGGTCATGCAGCTGCAGAGTCGCAACCCATCCCACTTCAAAGGGTCAATGTCCTGCCTACCCCCTGAGGGCACCCTGCTGTTTTCCCCCTGCGGGACCCCACCCACCCACCTGCAGCCCACCTCACAATGGCGGGCGACGCAGAGACCTTGAAGTCGGACACCTTCCCAGCAGTCCGTGATGCTCTGAGCGCCCCAGCTGATGGTGACTCTGCTTTGATCTTCTCTCAAGCTGTGTAACCCGATGATGCCACATCAGGACCACGAGACGCACTTCTCTATGAGCGTATAGGCCATATGGAACAACCTGCTGTGGTCACACTATCTATTAAAGGACACTCTTTAAGTATATATAGGCTGAGACATATTGCAGGCTTCTCCATATTCAGGGCGGAAGACAAAAGAAAGTGAGGCACAATCAGGAGAACAAAGCCTCACCTGTTCTCCAGTATTATTATGCATGTCAGAGGATCCATTAGGGGCGACTGAATGATGATCCTCTCAAGGGAGTTAAAGCAAGTTGATAGATGTCCATTATATGAGAACTTTCAAAAAATATGCTTGTGTTTGTTTAAGTTTGTGCCAATAGTCTTGGCTGGCCGTCTCTTTTCCATTTTTCTTGGTAATGCCTGCACAGTCAGTGTGGTTGGAGATATCAGAGCTCAATTTTCCTCCCCACAGAAGACGCTGTTTGGTGCCATTCATTCTTGGACAATGTATAAAACAGCTTCCACAGACTTGAAAATTACCCAGGCTAGATAATCCATCACAGTAAACATGAGGCTTTAATTTGGTTTTGTCAAAGTTCCTGTTTTATGGTTATTTCATTGTGCCTGGCTTAAGTGTTCTCGTATCAGCGTCAATCAGCCGACACCCGCAGCAGAAAAGTCTCTGCCTGGCAATAATCCCTCAAGAAGACGTCGCAAACTTTATCATAACATCCATGTGCTTTTATTTGGAACGTATCTGCTGGCCAGGTCAGCAGCTGAATTTCAAGTGAGGTTTCACAGCAAAAGTTTATATTTCCAAAATGAGTAAATGATGTAAAATCTAATTACAAACAGCATGCATTAAAAATGACTGAGGGAAATGAAACTAGACACAGACAGAAGTAAATGGGCTGTAACTCTAAATAACACAGACACTGTCCTGTGATGGATATGCTAAGCAAAGCCAACCACCATCATAAGGGAGCAGAGAAGCATGACCCTGTGACATAGTTTCTATTTTTTCTCCATTGATTAACGAACAGTGACTGCCATCAGTCATACTGATTTAGTAAATCCCCGTGTTAATAGATTTCCTATGGACGGACTTTTGACAAAAACACAAATGTATTAACCCCGAGCCCCTGGGCTACACAACCATGATACATTGCTCCAGTAACAGTTCAAGAAACATTTACGAGTGGACCAACTGGCTTGTTTAAGGTCAGAGGTTATATAAAACCCAGATTGGTTTAAGCCGTGTCACTCGATAGACATGGGAGGGAGTTTGAATGAACTCCATCACTGCCTCACAGTGGGAAATCCTAAGCTGGCTCTCTGGGCTCCCTGTGATGTTTATTTTTAGTATTAGAGGGAGGTTAAACAGCGTAGGCTTAGGAAAGGTAGTAAAGCTGAAAACCACTGGTGTTAAGACCGAGTCACTCTCACCCCCCGTGTTGGCCAAACCCAAATAAACAGCAATGTGGCGCTGAGTCACTAACACCTTTGGACACGCCAGGACCCAAACATGAGCTGTGCACGGGTCACAAACAGGGACATGATACTGATCAGAAGCACATGAGGGTGTAATCCTGTCTGGGACCGAGAAAACAGTACATGCATAGGATAGATGACAACACATAAGCATCATTCAGTGTGTAAATATAAGCCTTCTGTACTTTTAATTAAAACAACCTCTAGGTCATCCTTATATTTTTTCTCTCTTTGCACTTCAAAGCAGTTTGGCTACATTCTGTCTGCCCTGCAGTTATGGCAGTGCCACCTATTGCATTGTATGTAAATTATTTTGCAGCATGCCAAACAGTAGCAATTTCCGACTGGAGCGACACAGACAAATATGGGAAATTTTTTGAGGAACAAAAGAATTAAATCAGACATGGGAAAGAAAACAGACAGTGAAGAAAACGTAGATGGAACCAGTCAGAGACTCCCTGTCAAAGTCTGGAAGTAATCCACTCTTCTCCAAGGAGGGGAAAAAAGGAAAAAAAATTAAAAAGCTAACAAGTCCCAAATTTCGTTCCTTTCCCACCCGCGACTCAATTAACCCTCTGTGGTATACTTACCCAACATAAACTTTCCATCAGACTGGAGGCAAAGCCTGAGGGAGAGCTGATGCCTGAGGGAGAGAAAGGTGAATATTCAACCTCTGAAAATATTCTTGTGGCAAGGAGTGAAAGAAAACACACAGGGACTCAAAACACTGATGCCATGTAATGATTAAACACTCGATAAGACTGCCACATTAAAACATATGGATTGGTGGCAATATGGGAAAATTGTGGGAAAACCAAGAGTTTTCCTCTCCTGGAAGAGGAAATGAAACATAAAGAAACGGGGATCTATGTGGGATTAATGGAGCCTGAACATGTAGACCTCCCCAGAGCTGGAGATTTGATTCTCCTCCATCCATCCAGGCCTCTTTTCATCCCTCAATCCACATTTAAACCTCCCTTCATCCCTCTATCCCGCACCTTTCTAGTGCCAGGCTCTGTCATGGCTCCTACTCCCCTCATAGCCCGCTCTCTTTTTTTTTTTTTTTTGCGTCCTGTCCTCGGCTCAACAAAGACATTGGCTAGCGGAGGGCAGGATGACGGACTGCACCGCCACCGAGCTGCTCATGGAGATGCACTCCATCCGGTGAGGTGTTGAAGTGCCTCATATTTTTCGGATGTCTGTAGATCAGAGATTAAAACTGGGGAGCGGCGGAGAGAGAGAGAGAGAGAGAGAGAGAGAGAGAGAGGCAGGGGAGGGGAGGGAGAAAAGACGACAGAAGGCGAGAGAGACAGAGTGACTATCTGTGCCAGTGTTAATCTTCCTTTGTTTTTGATGTCAAGTTTCACCTTCCTCACCTCACATCTATGGAACACCACATTCTGTTCCTCTGTTTTCTTTAGATTAAGGCAAATAAAAAAAACCTGGACAGAAACTCAAATATTTGCCAGACCATTGAAGTTTGAGACCGGCTGCACGTCCCAACCAGACAGACGGGCCACAAATAAACAGCTTCTTTCACTTTCCTCTGCTATGCTTCTCATCTCAGGAAAACCGCACCAGCAAACAAACACTGACACGACGCCTTGTTCGTGTTGACAGGCACCGGCCTGCCTTGCTTGATGAATGGGCCGGCGACGTCTACACAAGGAGACTCAGGGCTGCCCGATGCCTGCAAGGGGTTCCTTTGACTGCAGCGCCCCCTAGTGTCTGCTGGGTGTTTAAGTTTACTTCTCTGTGAGGGGTTCCTTAGCAGTGGATTTAAGTGAAGTTCAGATTTCACGGCTGAATCGCACAAATCCTGAGGTTAATTTGCATATGCATTTGCAACAATTGAGAAAAAAATGCAAAAATCGAACCCTGTGGCTGAGCTGTTTTATCTTTGTACCCACTGACCCGAGCTGGGCTCTTCATATAGCCCATCACTACCACGAGTACTGCACCTGTGCCTGTGTCCTAAGGGTGCACGAGTGCAAAAAGACACTAGAGGGCAGCCGATACCCAGCTATAAACCCGGCGGTCCAGGTCCCTGACATCTCACCAGGCTGTCTGTTGCCTGCAGCTCTTCATTCAAATTGAATTATACTGTGAAATAGGATTACGTGTCAAGCAATGCAATGATTGAGCACAATTGTTGCAGTTTGGCAAGAGAGCGGAATAAAAAGGAAGCACACAAATACGCATTTTCTATTTGTCATGCTGATGTGAGTCGTCTGTGAAACAACATTAAGATAAGTCGATCCTGGGTGCCGAATGATGGGTATCTTAGCATTCACACTGCTTATTTCAAGTGAGTAAAAAATAGCAGAGCCGCTTGTCTGGGTGCTCCCCAGAGAGTATACAGACTGAGTTATGGCCCTATAATTATGTGCAGGAGTGAAAGTGTGTGTATGAATGAACGTGCTCCGTTTTAAAAGGCGTTTTATTATGGTTGCTGTTTCTCCAGATTGTGGGTTGGGGAGCAGATCTCCCTTTATAGGTTACTGTTTCCTCTCCCAAAGACCTCCCTGGTACCCTGGGCAACTGAAGAGGCTGGCTGGAATTATACAGAGACACGTTTAGAGTCTGAAATAATCTAATAAAAAAAAGAGAGAGGGAGAGAGGGAGAGAGAGAGAGAGAGATCAAGGAACCTCCTAAGTCGATGAGCTCATTCCCATCCTTCATCAGTGTCTCCTGCATTGTAATGAGGACTGAATCTGTGTCGGTACTCGCAGTCAGATGGGTGGAAGAGAGAAGTCATCTTGAGGACTTTCTTCCGCCCAGAGTCTTTGATGTTTCAGCCATATTGGATTGACATGGCCTTTCCACAGCCCTCGTCTCCCCCTGCTGACCTCTCACCCCCGACCTCGCGCCTGAGAGGTTGTATCCCTCAGCATTAGGCATGTCGAGCCAATTAACCCCCTGAACTGAGATCAATTAACCCTTTTCCGCCAGCGTAAGAAGATAACACCACATATATTATTAGCAGGTGCAGAAAACCCACGGAATCAGACGGTTCAAAGTGGCTTGATCCGAGGCAAACGGCGCTGAGAGAGAGGGGGCGGATTTGAGGCACGGGAGAGACGAGACAGGAACTTCTGATCTGTCTGTAAGATAGATGATAGCTGCGGAAAGAGACGGGCAGGTGGACGGACACGGAGAGGAGGACAGACCAACCGAAGTTCATCTATGCATCTAATTAAGCAGAAACGGAGCCGTGGGGCGCCGAGGGACTTGAGGTTGCGATATCTTACATTGCAGTCCATTAAGCTGCTCCTAATGAACTGTGTGTTATTGGGAAAGTCTTTATTAATCACACTCCACCGAGGTGACGTTTACTTGCTCATCGGTGCTCACCGTACACGTCAATACTCTACAGCAGGGCTTTGGATCACTGAATGGCCTATGGGGAGGACAGGCCAGGGCCAAACAATCTGATTATAGCCGGCGTGATGTGACAGC
>OMLF01029950.1:5129-18870 GCA_900302615.1 Holocentrus rufus
TAATAATAATAATAAAATCAACAACAAAAACGGAATTAAAAGAATACTAGATAGATAGATATATAGATAGAATAAAATGAACGAATAAATAAAAAATATAAATAAACACATGAATAAATGAGCAGCATACACGCACACACACACACACACACACACACACACACACACACACTTGAATTCTTTGAATTTACTATGACGAAAACATAAGCATTCAATTCGCATTCGTGATGATAAAACAACGTAACGCGAACAACTTAGAGGGATAAACACTGCACTTACACTAATTGAGGATAAAAGTTTCTGTTTCAAGACATTTCTTCTGGATCAGTTTGTACCATAAACCTCTGAGAAAAAATGATCCCATAGCTTTACATACTGGCGAGAGAAAGTTTAATTGGGGCTGCATTTAATTATTGTGGGCTTTCACCAGCACACTCTAAATATCTTTAGATGGTAACCATATAAACGGATTTGTCTGAGGGGCAGACAGGAATAGTCTTAAAAAGATTTTATTATTAAAGAAAAAAGCGAAGCAATTCACTGCGCGAAGAATAGCACAAACTACACCCTGGCTCATTGGCATGCAATTACCAGTTTAACCTTGGAAAAAAAACGTGGTAAATTAGGATTATAAAATGGAAACAGGCTACATATAACACAAAGTTTGTGGATCTTCACTAAACAATGAAAAATGCCGTTGTCGATGCAAACAGGAGACTAAAAGGCTGGACTGACCAACATTAAATTGAAAAGAGTTTTATACTCACGTTAAAGCATCCTTTATTCCTCTCTCCGTAGCCGAAAGCTAAAGAAAAGCAATAAGGAGCTGCTTTCTCTGCTCTTTAGCAGTGACTTCTTTCATCCGGCTGCTTCCCCTGAAACCCCGATAGCTGTCTGAAAATATTGCATTTTATATCAGCAAAGCGCGATTAATATTGCATCACCTGCATTTAAAATTTCGTTTTTCTAAGGAGCGGAAAGTGAAGCTCACCAAAAATATCCGCCAATATAGTGGATAGAAATATCTAGAGGAGGTTTAGAATGGTTACATATTGGTCTTTTTATTAAAACACAAATGAAGTTTTAAATGTTTTCTTGCTCTCTCTCTCTCTTTCTTTCTCTATCTCTCTCTCCCTCTCTCTCTCTTCGTGTTCGGTGTCAAGGGCAGCCGCTTTAATGTTGGTTTTGAGTTAATCTGACACTGCTGTGAGACTTCATTAAATGTTGATTGTTAGACCTGCTTAAGAAGAGAAAAATCCAAGGTCTTGTTTCGGTTAACATTTAAGTTCCAATATGTTACTTTGTTATAATTCATATTAGAACAACAATTAGTAGGCCTAATTATAACTAGAACAATTAACTTGCTCTGGTATGTAATACAAAATTTGGAAATATTCATTTTATTTTCCTTGATTGGTCCAGACAATTCACTATGTGAAGATAATAACTGTGTTTTTTGTATTCTGTTTATCTATATTTCAACTAATATGATGGATTTCTAAACACATGTACATAACAGTTGTATTATTAGTAGGATTGTTGCTGTTGTTATTAAATGTTTCTAAACCAAAAAGTTATTTGCCCAAGTTTGAAGATGTCCACTTCAGGAGACAGCTCACTTCTAATCCAAATCATCCTTCATTTTTTTTAAAAAAGGTCTATAGCATCTTAATTAATATACGAAAATTTTATCCTGAATTTCAGTTTGTATTTTCAGTATGTAAAAAGTTCCGTTTAGACCTATTGCTGTGTGATTTGCCACCCAGCTCCTTTTTCCCACCAAGATTTACAACAGATCTGAGGACTTGCATGTATTATTTCGATACTTGCCTTCTCAAAATTGCTCGATGGTAAATATGCCATGGAACATGTTCAAACAGAATAATTTGAAATCCTAATAAAAATGACTCCTAAGTTGAAAATCATGTCGTTTGTATCGAATTGTTAATGGTTATAATAGCACTTCACATCAACACATTTTACTGCTATTTAAAACCTTGATCACCATGGTCAGTGTGGCCCAATCACAACCAGGAATGCATTGTTTTCTTTCTTTAATTTATTTAAAGTTTGCTGGAACACACCTCCCTGTTGAATTTGGCTTACAGGATGAATAATACCAATGAAATCAGAGGACAACAGAGGAGAGTGGAGAGGTTGTGAAAGAGGGAAGGAGACAGTGAGACATTTCCATGATGCACATGTCGCCGCAGTTTGTAAACATACTTGTGCACAACGTAAAATATTATTACACAACGTTTCCGTAACAATTAACACGACAAACAACGTGGTGATCTTAATGTGAAAACAGGCATTTAACAGTGACTTACACCATCCACAAAATAAGGTCTGTCAGTAGACATGTCTACTGTGTGTAGTGAATCTTTTCCCAATGCATAGAATGTTTGCACTGCAAACTAAAATACATGAAAGAATTTTTTTTTCTTTTTTGTTTTTCATTGTGATCACATTTTTTTCCTCAATGAAGCCGCTAAGGCTATCATGCGCTCGAAATCTGTTTAGAAGTTTTCGTTGTGAAAGCCAATGATGTCGATAGGCCCTATAATTTATTTCCAAAAACTGAGGAAATGACCTCTGAGAAGTGATAAAGTGATGTCTGTATATACAAAACCATTTTGACATAACCAATCTATAAACCTAGAAGGGTCTTCGCTTTTTGTGCAAATTCAAAATAAATATATCTATAGAGGTGACAGCCTATATTTCCACATTCAGAGGCTAAATTAATGCCTGTGAATTAGGATTTCATGCAGGCCTGAAATTTTCAGATTTATAGCCATAAAGTTTGCAACTAAATTTGAGTTTACAGCAGCCTCCAAATAATAAATAAAACAACAGATGAATAAATGAACAGATTAATGAATAATTCTATACCAACAACGACAACCAAATCAAACCAAACACAGTTCAACAATCAATGAGGTAATTCGTAAATGGCTATACTTCAAATAATAGGCCTATTAGAAGAAAATAACTCGCTAGAATCAAGCAAATTACCTCTTTCCACATGTTTTAAAAGGCAATGTCGACGTCGGTATACTTTTCCCTCGAAACAACTGAGCGAAATTTGTGTAATCTGTTATTTGCATACTTCACATTCACCGATAACGTGAAAATAAACAAGATATATGAAGCCTCATAAAATGGGTATCTAAAGCCCATTGTGCACCAACGTTTAAAATCGTCGGAGACAAAAGACTGAAAATGGTGTCTTAATGTCCCTTGGTCCCCAAATTCAGTCACAGAACTCTTTTTTGTTTTTGTTTTTTTGCCCATCAGTGAGCAGCTGAAAATTTCAACCTCTTCTGCTTCTGTCTTTGGTTACAAAACCACACTCGCACCACGTTTTTTTTCAGGTCCAACTTTTCAGCTATAGCTGCTATTTTCTCGGACGACGGCCGAGGCTGTACTGCGAAGTAAGCCTCCAAAGACCTCTTTTCTGGGGCCGCTATCGAGGTCCTCTTGCGTTTCTTTTCCCCTCCGTTGAAAATGTCAGGTTTGCTCATTTTCTCTCTCTGGGCCCCCTCGGCCTCCTCCAGCCAGGCCTGGAGGATGGGTTTGAGCGCAATCATGTTGTTGTGGGAGAGAGTTAACGACTCGAATCGACAAATTGTACTTTGGCTCAGTGATCCCACGCCGGGGATTTTGAGATTAGCCAGAGCACTGCCCACGTCCGCCTGGGTCACCCCCAGCTTGATCCTCCGCTGCTTGAAGCGCTCCGCGAAAGCTTCCAGCTCCCTTGGGTCTGTGTCCGAGTCATTGATGGAGGGGAGTCCGGTGTTAGTGAGCCCTGGGACGCTTTGACTCCCTCCGTGGTGGCCAGGTAAAAGCCCGTGATGGGTGAGAGGTGAGTTCATGCTCATAGCCTGGTGGGAGAGGTGGCCCAAGCCGTGCATGTGCGAGTGCGGGTGGGCAGAGGAGGTGGAGATGAGCCCTCCGCCGCCGCCTCCACCACCTCCGCCGCCGCCTCCGCCGGTCCCGTCGTGCGCACTGGCCATGAGGGTCAAAGGCGGCGAGCTGATGTGGTCCATTATGTCCGGGCCATCCAGGTTCTGGTGGTGGTGGTGGTGATGGTGGTGGTGGTGATGGTGGGCCAGTGGCACGGTGGAGTTCGACGAGCATGGCACTGTGTTCATCGTGTGGTAGGTGGCATCGGGCTTGAACGGGTGCGTCTTGCCCTGGGACACGGCGATGTCCACGGCCGCCAAAGCCTCAGCCCGGGCCAGCAGGGTCTCATCCAGGCTCGCAAATATGTTACTCTGCAGCTGCAAAAGCGAAAATTAAAGAGAGAGGAGGGGAGAATGAAAAAAATGCGGAGGAATAACAGAGGAATAAGACAAGACGAGGAAAGAAAGGTGACAGAAAAAAAGAAAAACATGAATAAATTCATCTGTCAGCCGGGACTTTTGGCAACACATAACACAGCCGGAGTATTCCTTTAGAAGCCTCAAGTCATAAAAATTAATACAAAAATAGTAAAGCCGGGCTTTGCGTGAGCATGCTTTCAAAAAGATCACAGACGGTTCGAGTGATTGCCGTGGAATACATGAAAAAAACATTAAGTGTGCGTCTTGGCTGAATGTGCCTTGGAGCGCCCCTTGTTATTACGCACATACCGCATCCAGCGCTACATGCAGCCTGCGTGCAAATAAAGGACAAAGACGAAGTTTTCGGGGATAATTTACCTGTGGAGTTTGTAGACAGGCTCTCCTTATGGCTTCCGAGCTGGAATGCAGGGTGGTGTACTTGTGCTCGGGTAAGGAGGGATGCATGGCGAAGTGCGGCTGTTTGCTGTTCATGGACATCATCTTGGCGAGCTTCTCCAATTAAAGTGCACGGGTTTAAGGGGGGGAAACGGCTACAAGAGCTGGAAAAATAGTCATAGATACACAGTGATCCTTTGCCTGTCCAGTAATGATGCAATGTAGTTCGCTGTGTGCTGTGCCGAGTGCAGCCTTGAGCCCGGAGATCACAGAGATGCCTGCAGTCTCTCAGACGCACTTATCTGTCTACTGTTTCCCACTGCTGGGGATGAGAGAGGCTCTTACACCTGAGCGCTTCAGATCTCGTCAAGCCCGTGCTCGGCTGCTCTCGCGAGACATAAACTGCCAGAACAGTGAACAGGCTGTCAGATAAAAACTGCTCATAGGGCAGGCTGTTAGGACTGGAGACTAGACGCCTTCGTTTTTAAGGGCTCACTCCACTCCACCCAGACACCAAACTACGATGGTCCCAATGCCTTTAGGCCTGATCCTGTATTTGGAGGCCCTAAATCATCGACTTAAAGCGATTTAAAGCTGTCTTACTTGTTTTTATTTCAGACGGGTCGTTGTCCATCGGATTTTGGGGCGTTGTTTATAATCAGAATCATTTCGGGAAAAAAATAAACGTCAGAAATTACACAACATTTTGCTTTTAATATACCTACAATGATGTGCCACGTGGTATTAATAACATTTTTATCAGGTTTACTTGATACCGAAACTGCACAGTCCAGTCTTGTTAAAGTTTGGGCTAAAGCAGAAAGAAAAGAATTACCTGAATGTTGCATGAGGAAAATCTTATTTTGTATTTATGGGGGACATTTTATTGACTTCATCATTGGTCAGCATGCAGTGGGCTACTTGGTCACTGGAAATTTTGGCTATGCAAGCATCCTTTGCCACTTGGCTGTGATCTCGGCCCACTCTCCTGTATTTATTCGTCCCGTTTCTCATCTTAACCCTTGGAAGTAATGGGACCCCCGCCTTATCATTAAAGCCCATCATCGCCAGATGAGCACTAAACAAATTGATTTAATACACCAGCGTAACCTTGTACACAGTCTTTACCTAAATTAATTAATCCCAATGAATTAACACTTCATTTATTCAAACCACAACGGTTACCCAATTAAAATTTCATGCAGCGATTAGAGGTATGTGAAATATACATGATATCGTTAAATTTGCATAATAAATAAGGTGCTTTCTGCTACATTGGAATTACTGTGCGTGTGAGGTCTCTGTAATGTGTTTTGTAATACATGTTTTTCTCGGTATGAATAGGCAGTACTTCCCTTTCCTTAATAGTGGTGGAAAATTAATAATTGTTATGTTTGAAGGAATGCGACGCGTAAGGAGACAATGGCTTCAAAGGAGAGAAATCTGCTAAAAAGATGTTAACTAATAGATGAGTTACTATGTATAATGGATGTTTTACGCCTAAACATACTGGATAAATAGCGACCCGCCTGAAAATACTATAGAGCATTAATACAAAATTGTGTGTATGGGTCTGGGCTGTATATGCTGTGGCAGCTCATGACTTTAACTGACAGTGCTGACAATTTGATAGACAATAGGTTGGCTCCTGATGCCACTGTTAAGGGTTTTCAACACCCACAAAATGATGAATACAAAATAAAACCAACCTCAAATATTGTTCTTCAATATTGTCATTTTATTTCCACATACATCTAACATTTTAATATTCTATTCAAAATTTTATCCTTGTTTTTATGACAGTCATGTACATGAAAAGACAGCCTTATTAAAGAAGAGGAGCATGTCTGTACTGTACAATTTGAGGTGACAAACACGTATAAGTGATCTTGCAGTGTGTTTTATAAAAATGTTTCAACACAAAGTCAGAAATTACGGAATGACAAAAATGAACATTTTCTGATTACACCAAAAGACTGGCCTAAAAATCTATTTATCCATCAATGAAATCTACAAGTAGACTAGACAAAAACTATCTCACAAAATGCGTACAATATTCATAGGTTCATTCTGCAGGAATAAATGGAGTTAATGTTCCTAGTGATGTGCTACTGAAAAGGCTGATCAAAATATATTGTAGTGCACAGTAAAGAGGACAAGCTTTTAAAACTTTCACATGAGCTTTGAAAGTTTGGTCGGACTGCTTGTGTTAAAGGGACTGTGAGACTTTCGCTTTGTTGGCTGACTGGCGTTCACCATTTTTCTGTCTTTTGTGTTCTCAGGTTTACAAGCACAGCTGGACGAGGAGGATGAGGGGTCTGCATGGTGATCGTGGTGCTGGCTTGCCGAAGGATTGGCTTCATTCTCCTCCAATGGATCAAACAGCAAGTCAAAAGACAGTTCATCGGTTTGAATATGGGAACCAGTGCCACCCTCCTTCCCTGACACCTGCCCGGCACCTCCTTCCTCTGCGGAGCCCGCTGGAGCCTCAGTGTCTTTCATGGTGCCGCCCATGATGTCACATGGAGGGTGGCTTTGCTGCTCGCTCGCCAAAGTCACATGACCGTCCATCATGGCACCACCACAGTCGGTCAAGACAACAGAGCAGGCCTTCGGTTCTGGGATGAGAGTGGCGTCCAAGTCTGCCTGAGGTGACGTAGAAAGGGAGAACTGGGAGCCCCGGCTACTGGAACTCTCTCCCTCCAACATCATGGAGTCCAACTCTGAGATTTTATCCAGGTAAGCTGCGTCCATGGATGCCTCACTGGACATCTGGAAACCAGCGGGCTCATCACCAAGGAGATTTGTGGATGTGGCAGCTTTACCCATTGGTGACTTCTCTCTACTTGGACCTGGACAGGCCTGGTCATTAGATTTGGGATTCTGCCAAGCACCCCAGAAGACAGATTTTGAGGGCTCCACCTCAGCAGCGGGGGGCAAACCTCTGGGGAATTTAGGGAGGCCAGAGAATTGGTTCTCTGTGGTGGACGGAGTATTGCTACTGTTCCCAACACTGGGAACTTCTTCAAAATTGAGCCTCCTCAGATAAGACATGGGCTTAAAAGCAACTTTCTTCTCGCGGATGCCAGGGCTTCTCAAAGTCAGGGACCGGAAGGCAGCGGATGGAGTGGAGGGCATAAAGGAGTTCTCCAAGTCCCCATCTTTCTGGTGTCCAATCATTTTCTCATCAAACTGTCGGTGATCAGGAAGTCCTACAGAGGGCGTGAAGATCAAACTGTTATTTCCACATTCTGCCTCAGGATTGCTGCAGATGGACTCCCTCTCTATGTCACTCAAACTTCTTTTCATCATGTTGATTCTCTGTTGGTCCATGCGACTGTCTGTGCCAGCCTTGCCGTCTGTACATGCGTCCTGCGTTTCAGGAGGTCTCCTCTCGCGTTCGCCAACCCGAGACTCCAGGTCTTCAATGTACTGGTCGCTGCGATCCAGAGCCCTCTTCAGGTGGTCCACGTCACGCTCATATTGCTGGATTTTTGCTTCCAGTGCTGCTACTGTGTAGCGACCAAACCTGAGGACACAGAATTATCTTTAAATTACAAAGGTTTAGTTTCTTGGAGACATACAATAAAATAATGTGACTGAGGAAAACAGTGTGACTGATCCTTGAAGAAGTTTAAGGATCATCAAAGCCAGAATACAAATAATTATCCAGGGCTACGGTATTTGCTTGGTCAAATGTGTCACCCAAAAAAATAACAGGTCATAAAAACCAATAAAAATACAGTAAACTCCATAAAAATTCATCATCTTTTAGACCTTACTTTCCTTCCTTATTTTTTTTTTTTTGTTATAAAAGTCATGTGCTTGACCAAGCAAAATTCTCTAGCTGAAGACCATTCATGTGATTGGACAAGAAAATAAAACAAAATGAAATACTAATTTAACATGACATTACCTAAATCTGCCTTTTGAAAACAGATTGCTGAGCTAAATAACCAATTAGAGTCCATTCCATTTCCAATGCAATCATTATTTGTCGCCCTGACGTATTACAGATATAGAGAAAAACAAACTGTTGATATGAAAACAAGTGCAAGAGATGATGAGCGTTCATTTTACATGCAGTGAGGAGCTCAGATTTGCAGACTGGCCGAAAAAGTTTGATTGAGGAGTAGGATTCATATCAATTAGAAACAAATGCATGCAGTGTAGTTTTGTATGTGTGCTGAAACTGTCTCACTGTCATTCCTGGCCCCCTAGATGGACGGCATGCTACCACTTCAGTTCTTTATCTATGGTTTAAAAATATTTTACCAAATTGCTCTACTGGGCTGACACCAACTACCATTATTTAGAGTTGTCATATCTGAAGGTTGAAAGACTTTTAACTTCATTTGGAGTTTCAATTTAGAAAGTGATCTCTAAATGTTTTTGATTGGATAAAACATTTAGAAGCCATCCAGCAATACCTGAGGGAAGCAGGACTCCAGGATCAAACAGGCATTATTAACTTCAGCGCTAAGTGATGACATAAAGCTGTACCAGACATCTTTGGGTGCATCCATTTCAATTGTCGGAGTCACCGAATTGAAACTGAATTACCTCATAGCTCCCAGTGCCTCCAAAGTGCATCTAAAATGCTCTCCCAAGACTTGAATTTGTCCGTTCAAGTTAGATTACTGTCACTATGAATTTGAAGTATGTGCTAAATACTTTTTACGGAAACTGTTTCTGAGATTATAACAAGGGCAAAGGTAATGATGCCCATGAAATGCTGGGAAGGGGTCAGTTCTGCCATTTCTTCCTATGTGACGCCACTGATTAAAAGCAAATCCCAAGATGGCCTTAACTTTTGGTAACACAACTTTAGAGCTCCTTTTAACCCCTTGACCCTGATCATTCAGCACTAGCATGTGAGAGATTGATTATCCTCAAACATGAAAACCGTTGTTTTTTTTTTTCTAAACATACAGTAGTGTTATTATTCTGTTTCATGATGATATACAAGTTTAATATGCCAGCAGCTTAAGCACAGTGCTCAAGCACACAAAGCTGTCTATTTATGTTTGAGATGTATTTTCAAATGGTATTTGAGTCACTCAGAAACTCTGCAAAATGCAGACAAATATATTGATTAGATGAAGCAATAAACTGTATGACTTATTTAACAAAAACAATGCTAGCATGCTTTAACAAACGTTTGCAAATGGCATAACATTTTACGCTTAAAGCTGGCTGTAATTTTCTCAGAAACATAATATTAAGAAGGATACATACTTCTGAGGAGATCTGCTTGCCACCTCTGCCTTCAGTCGCATATTCTCTTGCACGAGGTCCATATTTTGAGACCTCAATGTCTTGTTTGCCTGAAAATGGGAAAATAAAACATTTTAGCTCACTGCACAAAGGTATCACCTCTTCTTATAACCAAACTCATCCAATAATAAATCAGCAATGCATATGAATAAACAGAAAAAATAAGGTTCTCATTTTCCCATGTAAGCCTCTCTTTATCAGCGTCACCATCCATCAAAGTGACTGTTACAAGTGTTTTCACCAAACCTTTGGTCATGTAATTAATTAATTCAATCCTTTTCTCAATTATAATTGGAAAAACAAAAACGAATAATGTAATTACCGTTTTTGTTATGGGGTGTTTTTTTTTTGCTTTGTCAGACAGATGAACGCAGAGAGAGAGGGGGATGACATGCGACAAAATGTCTCCTGGGCCAGATTTGAACCCAGCTCATCACTGTTAAACCACTGAGCCACAAGGACACCACGTCATCATGGTGTTCACCCTTTGCCTTATTATGAATTAAGAAACCACAATTAACACTCTTGCTAACCCATTCTGAGACTACAATTAAAGGAATAATACTTTAGCCAAAAACTATACAGTGTATTCTGCATTACTTTCTTGCCTAAAAACGTAATTGTAGCAGTTTGTGTGAGGATGGAGTTGATTGGCAACTTCAACAGCAGCAGAAAGGATTTGAAAATTTCTGTTTAAATTATCAAATTCTTTGCAAGTTTGTGAGTGGGTGGCACTCCTGGCCTGAATGCTTTTTCAAGGTTTATTTAACCATTTTTTAGGTAAAGTACATTAGTTTGGGACATACGAATGCAGACTCAAGACTTGGATTATGCTAAACAGAGTTTGAGGATTTGAAACAGACATTTTCTTCTCCATTTTGCTACTGTTTGTTAAAGTTGCCAATCAACTCCATCCAAACAGAAATGGAGTGCAATTAAAAGTTTTTCATCTGACACTCAAGACAACTAAAGGTGAGTAAATGATACAAAATATATAGTTTTTGGGTGAAGTGTTCCTTCAAAAAGGTGTTTGCAATTCAGGGTTTGTACAGGCGTAAAGTTCAATGCAGTGATTAGGAGGATGACCAATCAATTCAAAGTCCCTGGTTCAATTCCTCCTTGGAGTGAGCATCTGCCCTGCTGAAGAGTCCTTGAGCATGACACTGATCCATTACTTGCTTAGGGCCAGCGTTCTGTACTCTGCACCCTGCTAGTGAAGGGGCCAAACAAAAAGACAAATTCCTCCCTCTGAGATTAACAGAACAAAAAAACATGCTGTAATCTAGGCTACATACCTCCTTAAGCTTATCCATGTCCTGCTTTATTTTACTGCAGACATCTGTGGCAGCTTTCAACTTGTTTGCCCATTCTTCTAAGATGCCGGGGTCCACTCTTTTGTCCTCTGTTTGCGCTGTAATAATACTGCAGGGATCGAGGGCGGTCTTCAGCTGTGACTCTAGACTTTGGTTTTTTGCTTTCAACTCCTCATTCTCTCTGAGTAGTCCTTCAATTTCATCCTGTTGAGACAGAAGAGTTTTAAAACTCAAACACACCGAGGAAGTGGAACACAAAAAATGCGACTGGAATCAATAACCAATAAAGTGCTACATCACTAAAAGGTTGGGAAAGTCCCCACCATTAGCAATGTAACAGATATTGTTTGTGTTCTCCTCTTGGCTGGTAAGTGTAGCTGAAAATGCAATGTTTTCATGTAATTTTGAATAATCAATCTTTGACTGGTTCCTCACAATCTGTCACACTCAGCTCTGTCTCCTTGTGCTGTCAGTGAGTTGGCAACTGACTCTGCTGTCTGTCTGTAGACTATTACAGCAGCCACGTCTGGCTCCATGGAGGAAAGTATAGCAGTTTTCACAAGTTTGAGTAAGGTAATGAAAACATGATGAAGACATGACATTTAGGTGGTCACAAATTAGCTGAAACGATACAATTTATGACAACATATGTGTATACATGTGTATTGACAATGCTCACACTAGTATTTTCTCATCTATGAAATGTGGTTGTTGCACTGACAGTGGGTAAATTTTGTCTTTCACCCAAACAAGAAAGATTAAGGGAAGGTTAAATAAATGTAGAAAATAATAAATCAAGCACATCAAAGTTACATTTTAACACCTCATCCTTGATTAAATCTCTTGAATTTGGACTATCAAGACGCAGCACTTCAAAGCCTATTATCTCCCTCCCCAGTCCACTTTCAATTTCACCGTTTTGGCTACACAGTCATACACTTAAAATGACTTGGTTGACATTTTTGGTGCAATTAACTGTGCAAAAGGCCTGCGCCCGGCTATTTTATGTGTTTCAAGAGGGCATGTTTATAAATTCATAATGTGAAGGGTATTATTGGCTTGTTTTTGCAGTGAAAACATAAATAAAGCTGTGTAACTACCACAAATCTACTTCGATCTACCTTCATAATGGCATGATTAGACAATACCTCATACTCGCGCAGAAGCAGTTCTCCTCTGGTTTTTCGGAGGCATTTCCTCACTGAAGGGCTCTCGCTGTGCTCACTCTCATTGGTGCCCCCTGAAACAGAACAGAGTAGAGAACCAGACCAGACAGAAACAGAGTAACAGACTAGAAGATAAAAGTTTCAGTCAAACAGACTGAAGTCACTATGTTGATGAGGTTCAAAGATGTATTGCTCGTATTACTATGTAGCTGCTAGCTACACCAGTTCAAGTGACAGCACCAATGTTTCCTCTGTATTCATTCAGCAGTGGCATGCCACCACCGCAAGGAAATTACCAGCACTGCGAGAAAAAAATGTGAAATAAAAAGAAAAAAAAGATACTGTAATTTAGTCTCACTGTTAGGTAAAACTAAAAGTCAACATGGATGATAACGTCCCTCACAACTGGTGCAAGTCGCACCGGGTGGAAATGTTTATTTATTTTTAATGTACATGTAGTATGCAGTGTGTGAGACACTGCTGTTTGAAGCTTAGGGACTTTTTGACCTGTTGGCAGCGCTGTGCTGAGCCAATCAGTTTTGTTTTGTCGATGCTGCCTGGATATCAGTATAGAAATGCATCAATCCCCAAAGGTTCATACAATTTGACCCCGCCATATCAGAGGTACTGAGCGTGAAGCTTAGGACCCTGCTGGCCTCAAGTTGGCAGCGTGATGCGTCCATCAGGTTTGTATTCAAATTGTCAGACTCAGTGTCAAAATCCATCATTCCCCCAAATGTCATCCAAAAGAGACACCAGAGGCTCAGAAATCATGTTTGACAGACAGACGAATCCGATCCATAGTCCCAGTAAATGTCCTTCAGATGTTTCAGAAATAATGATTACATTATGATAATTAAGAGACACATTTTAGCTTTAGAACCTCAATGTAAAATATATTTTGACCAAAACTGCAACAGACATGGGACAAAATAAGAGTTATCACCCAAAACACAAAATTACAAGGCAAACATTGAACAGCAGCACTACAGGAAGTTGGGATTATCATCTCTGGTAGCAGAGGTTATTGCTGACAAAGGCTCTGAGACCCCTGAGTTCACTTGAAGAAAACTTTACTGAATTTTACTGTGAAAACAAACTACTTTTTGAATTATCTATTTTGTAGCCTACCAATTAATGTTGTTGATTTGATGGTATGAAATTTAACAGTTTTTTTTTTTTTTTTTTGGCCTGTGCAGATGTTTCTGTTCTTGCATGTGCAGCAGCTTGAGTAGGACTGTATAACATTAGGGGGTTCACC
>OMLF01029950.1:18890-29253 GCA_900302615.1 Holocentrus rufus
ACAGGGTTCACCCAGAGACAACAACAGAACGCTTGCAGGGGAGTCTGAGGGCATCCTACCTGGGGGAATTGAAAAAAAAAAAATCCATTGCTAAAAACATCAATCAGGTACAGTCTAAGAGACTACATCATCCCAAAAATATGAATATAATTGACAGTTCAAAGTACTGACTTGGATGTGTTCACACGTTTGAACTCATTTGAGACCCTGAACGCAATAACTGAAGGTTTCTGTTGACTTAAGTTACTCATGATAATCACATACAACCAATTTTGTGAGTTACACAATCAGGACAGTAAACCAAATGCAGCAATGTTATCCACAATCAAACAAACATGATCTGTGCTTACATGAATGTATCATTGCCTACACCTGACTGCAGACAGTCTGTAGTTGGTGATATCAGATTTCAAGAAGTCAGAGAAATTGGGTTCATTACCAAACCCAAAGTTCACAAGAAGTATCATTTACCACCTGGAAGCTATAGAGACAAAAAATTACAGCAGGAAGCTCATATCTACTTTATCTACCATTGTAACTGTTGATGGCACAGCTCCACAAATGGCAGTAACAGGCACACAGCAGAGTAATAAACCATGGTACAGCTATTTGAAATGTAAGTAAAATGTTCAGGTTCAATTGAAGGTTTACTGATGGGCAGGAATAACAAAGTTGTTTAATATAGATGTTTAACTTAAGGCTGCACAGAAGCATACACTACACATACACATCCTTTTTTTGTTTGTTTGTTTTTGCACAAGATATTCTGGCTGACTCCATGTGTTCAAAACTCCAAGGCTGCAGCCACAGCCTAGCACCATGTCTGCTGTATGCCTAATCAATCAGCACAAGCTGTCTTTGGTCATTTTGCATTTGTGATCAGGCCAAGCAAAATCTGTAACGAGCAGGAAAATGTGTTCAAGCATGACGACAAAATACTGAGGGAAAAAAAGCTCCCTTTCAAGCATGCAAACCATTTGTATAAAGTTACCTCCTCAGTGTCTTCTACTATTTCCTCCTTTCTTGTACTGCTTATAATCACTAATGCTTGTTTGCAAAATAGCTTTCAATTTCTCTATCAAATGTGCCCGCTGCAATAATTTGGCTAAGGAGACCTGCGTGGGGTCTCTGAATGTCACTGTAATGATGCTGGCTGACACTCATCACTTTGTTGGTACTTGTTTACACGGGTTGTTAAGTTTAATTGGGTTGGTAGACAAGCCATAACTTTCAAAAGCTTTCGGAGTGCATCTCAGAGTCAAACAAGTTTATGTAACCCTGGTGCCACCATTTCATTTTTTTTCTTTTAGCATGTGCACAAAATATGCTGTTTCTTCTGCTGTCACATGGATGGAATGTAAAGGAGAATTTCAACCATAACTCAGTGGAGATTATTTTGCTAAAAACACCCACCGAAGAGGCATCATACAGAAGGAAGAGAGAAGTCAAGCAAATCTGATGCTAGACTGACTTTTGCACAGCATGTTTTGTTTGTTGATTGTTGGTTTTGTTTTGTTTAAAGTTGTAGAGAAGGAGAAAAACACACATCCATGACTATTAACTATTGATAAACTTCATGTTTATATGAACCAAAACAGGTTGTAAATTTAAAACTGCTTCTATAGACAATGTGCAAAGACAAACTGTTTCAAAGATACTGATCGAGGCACAGATAGTCTCATTTTACTCGTCTCTCCTCTCTTCTGTTTCACACACATTAAGCGTCTCCGTTGCAATATTTTTAGCCAGAAACTCACCGATGATTTCTCTGCAAGGGTTGTCTGCAGTGATGGGTATCCTGCAGGCAGGACATTGGCTAGCTTTCTTTAACCACATTTCCATGCAGGTTGAACAGAACACGTGGTAGTTGGCACAAATGACCGGCTGTCGAACCTGTACGTTAACGTTACAGAAAGAAAACTAACGTTAGCATTTTTTGAAAACTGTACGTTAAGTTTCCCTTAAAGTGCATTAACTAAAGTTAAACATGAAAACACGGTTAAACTACTTAGCTAAATGCAGTGGCTTGCCTTTTCTGCAGCAAAGTGAAGGTTTACAGTTAATATAAGTGGCTGGCATTTAGCTAAGTTAGGAGTTATCGCATGTTTCCCCAACGTTTTTCTCAGCCAGTCACTGAGAAACGTTAGTGATCATAAAATGTGAACTGCACTTACCTTTCCCAGGCATATCTGGCAGGATATGGGTAAAGTCAGAGAAAGTGTCGAGCTTTGAAAGTTGTGAGCCATGTTTTGTAGGAGTAATTCCCACACACTCCTGCAAAAATACAAATTCCCCACTCTGACAACTGCTAAGCGCGCCGTCTCTCAAAACTACGGAGCGCCAAAAGGTCAAAAAAGGGCTAAACGCATGGCAGACGTCCTACAAAGGGAGGCTGACAAAAGGAACACACGAGTCATGATCTGTTAACTAAAATATGAGAAGAGTCCACTACAACTATATCACAAAGCAGAGGACAGTATGTGTTACCAAAAAAAGAAGGAAATGGACTCGATTAAAAAAAGCAAGAGCAGATATGAATATCAGTTCACTTTATCCCACTTGCATTACAGCTGACCATTACTGCCTCTTTATCATCCAGGCTAAATGCAGGCTGTCTGGTCTAGATACCACTGCACTATATAAACCTAGACTAAGAAGATCACACTAGTTTGGAGGAGCTGTTTACCACTTGTCTGGCCAGTCTTTACTAGTAACAGCTAACTCACAAAAAAATTATTCATACTGAACAACTCAATTTAGAATAGTGACTGAATCAAACTCTTATGAACACCAACAATTGACAAGAAGGCATTCCCAAGAAGTGGTCGTAATCACTCATTAATTCACACATACTCACACTTGTCCATTTAAAATATTCAAAGTACTCAGGTTGACTTCCATGTTAAGAGTGAATGAGTTATCAAGTCACTTTGTAGATGGGATTCGATAGTGCTTCATTCATAAGAGATGAATCACTGGCACTAAACAAGTCAAACAAAACAAAAAATCAGCTACCCAGGTGGGCTGACAACACAGGCACGCTGAACACAACTGAATGGAGATGAGGCTGACTCAGAAAGGATCTTGCTATTACAAGCCAGTCATCATAATTACTACTTTGATTGTTGTCTGCTTCATTTTGCATTCTTACAAAAGCTCACACACCTACGCTGAGGGGAGATGATGTTACCCATCGCAGACTGGATGATGGGTCTGTTTATTCTTTTCTACAGCTGTGAATGTTTTTGTTTAGTTTCTTTCATCAGTCTCGGAAACTATGATGCTACCAGTTTGTCACCAATAATTTAGTGTCAGGAACAAGAAAGTTACTATTTTTAGTTGGCATAATCAAACTGTCAGCACCACCAGTGGATCAAACAACAGCTAACAGCTGACACTCTCTGTTTAACACTAAGGCCAAGCTAGTCATGGCTAAATTTACCCCCTTCAGCTGACGATTTGATGGCCTTGTCTTAAACCCCTTAAATCCACTGGCTTTTTAATATTAATGTCATCGTTTTTGTGTAACAGCACTATCAAATTGTGCGAGAACCATTTTATTCATCACAAGTGATTTAGCTGTCTGACAAGCCAAAACCATGGTGAGTGTGTGCAGATTTACTAATTTTGGCTAACCCCAAAACCCCAGATAGTTAAGATAGATATGCTACCTGCATCCTGCGACGTTAACAATGACAGAAAAAGATAATCATAAAAAATAATAATAATAAAAAAACAACTGCAAAGGTTTCACAGAAAACAGAAATTTATTCAGCTCACAGAAAGGCAGCAAACACATGCTGTGTTTTGGCTAAAATTAGCATGTAAACAAATATAGCTGTTCTTCGAGTAAACTCCTAAGTATATCAGTGGAGTTGTGGTAAACTTTGAGTGCAGTATACAGTTTGGCAAAGGTTCATTGTCTTGTAGATCGGAGATAGACTGCTGTAGTTTAACATGCTCTTGATATGGTGCTGTCCAGACCTAAAAGTCTAACAAAGTCATTTATCAACATAAGTTTTTGAGAACAATGACATTTTTTTTTCATAGTTTTATTTTGTATTCTAATCAGCTAAGTCTTTTTTATTGATGCAAAAAAAAAATCTACAAACATTATATATGTGGCCAATGTTTTGAGATGAAAATCCTCCCCCCTTCAACTAGATAAGACCAAAGTCAACAGCATATTCCTTTCTCTTAAAGCATACCAATAATGTGGATGGCCATGTCCATTATTTTACAAACAGTTATTTCATGTAAGTGATCTAATTTGGAAATAATGATGTCTACCGATGTCATATTAGCATAATTTCCACTACAATTTTATCAAATGACATCCCCACCACAGTTTAGCCCCCCAGAGCCATTACTCATATCTAAACCAACATGTCCTGCGCTTCATCGTATCTCAAAGCCAACCAGACCAGGACATCCTATAAGGATCTAATATGATTAGGATTGACTGGATGCAGAGCAAGCTTGTACATTGATCCTTGGTTGAAAACATCACCAGTATTTGTTGGTGTATGTTCAGTGCAAAAAATAATGGATCACAGGCGACCATGGTTTCTCATTTACTTGTCATAAGTTCAATTTGATGACCATTTTTAGAATAAATGGCTACAAGTTAAAATAGAATATATTTTTTTCAATTAAGACAAATAAAGTATATGTAATATTGTCTTGCATGATATTATTTTGCTCTGTTTCCAGGATTCATTACTGTATAATGAAAATGTATTAGAATGTATACCAGCTTTCGAAGCACCTAGAATATTAAAACAAGGAAACAGTGTGACATACAAATATTTTTAGTATCCATTTTCTGAATATACTAAAAAAAAAAAAAAAAAAAAAACTGGATGCGTTTGCAGTGCAAGCTTTCATTCAAGCCCATATTCCTCTCAATCTCACAGATGACTTCAAAGAGCACCTGACTTACAAGATGCTGTCAGAAATTCTTTCCAGCATGCCCCGACGCATCTTCAAATTGTTACTGAAGCAGTTTGTGAATGTGTTATTTTGGAAACTCGCCCTACAATAACCAGTGACAGGAATGAAATGAAAGAAGTGCCCGTTTTCGACAAGGCCCATTGTCCCTCTGAGATTGCCATTGCATTGGTTTGCAACAGGGCAGTCATTAATTGGTGACAGTCAATTAATCACAGCTGGTACAGACGGCTGCATCTATTGATCTTGTCCGGGCGCTTATTTTTCATCCCTAAATGACACAGATCACCAGATTTGACCAGCATGTGTAATGGACAGTGAAGAACCAATGACCTGAGTGTCAGACTGACGCTGGGCTGGATCCGGATCCCCAACCCCCATCTCTGGCAAATAGCATCTTTACCATTTAGCTTGGAAAGGTTTAGACTGCCCTAAGAGCACAGCGGCGAAACAGTGCGCTCTGTTGCTCAGATGACCTTTTCTGTTTAAGGCTTAATCTCTGACAAATGCTTGCTTTAATTAGCCCAATACCCCCTACCTAGACTGCTGCCCGACACCCCCAGCCCCTCTCTCTCTCTCTATCTGTCTCGCTCTCTCTCTTTCTCGCCCTCCCATTCTCAAACATACATCCAAGTCATTGGAACAGGTATAACAACTTGACAGTCAGACAGCCACGGATGGGACAAAATGTGTAAAAATCTATTTGAAGTAATACTTTCCTGTAAGAAAAGGGCAAGACAAATGATGATATATGATGTTGTCCCAAAGCTGAAATTAGACATGTAACAGACCTTATTCACAGCAGCCATTTTGACATGAAATAGCAGGGGAAGCACAGGTGTTACTAATGACATTAACGAAGGTTCTGCTCCATTTAAGTGCAGCAGAGTCCTTCCAGTAAGCCACTATGAACAACAGCAGGACCCTGGCTCTGTTAGACCTAAATGGAACAGAACCTTAGTTAATGTCATTAGTAACACCTGTGCTTACCCTGCTATTTCATGTCTAAATGGCTGCTGTGGAAAAAAAGCTCTAATATGACCTATTGAGCTAAAAGTCTGCTATCCCATATGTGTTAAAGGACTGATCTTGCTCATAAAGATGAGCTAGTTTAGAAAGAGACAGAAATTGTAGTGTTTTGAACAGTACAATACATTTTGACAAAACCACACTCTGTGCAATAATAATGCATATTTCACAGTTTATTTGACAGTGTGAGAAAATAGAACATTCTACAGAGACAGAGGTAATGTTGAAGAAAGGCAAAGCAAGAACAAAAAAAAAAAAAAAAGATTAGCCAGTAAGCATTAGGAGGCTAAAGATAACATGCAACGGCCACCTGCAGGCCTCATCTATTGATTAGCTACTATCAGAGACAGTTAGAGTACCAGCAGCAAGACAAGCCAAAGCTTCGTAGCTCAGAGAAGAAATGTGTCTTTTGTGTGTGTGCTTCGCCTGCTTCAAAAGAGTATGATTATTTATTCTAATAAACATTGGGAGGATTTGCAACTTGTGCTAAAATTATAAATGAAATAGGCTTCTTTTGCTTTTGTACTGATTTTTTAACATCAAAAGTAGTAAAAATTGGGCCTTATGAATCTCCCTGATCCCCTTCCATGACTGTCCAAATTAAAACCTCAAAACCTCATTTTCATCTAGAGACTGTAGTGGATCATGCATCCCTGTCCCTGAAGTAGCAAACAGAAGTAAAATACATGCATAGCCACAAATCCCTGTTTTATTGGAAAGGGGCCTAATTATTAGGATGTAAGTCAGGCTGTGACTGGAGGGCCGTCTCCTCCTTGATGCGAGCCTGGTTTATATTTATCCCCTCCTCCTCTGCCGCTACAGCAGCAGTGCCACCATCACTACCAGCAGTGTGTGGCGCTTTTATTACATTGCCCACAGGCAGGTTCAGCCCTGTCACAGTCTCACGCACACACACGCATGCACACACAGACACACACATCTACACAGCCTGCAGGACCCAGAGCCAGTTGAGTCGCCTCCACAACAGAGTTACCCCACATCCCCATGCAGCCCCACACGGGCCCTTGGGACAGTGGAGGGAGGGAGGGGGTATTATGGTAATACTATAGCCTGCTGCTCCCTTCCCCTTCTTGCAGCACAGCTGGGAAGGACCATCATTACAAGTATTGTAGCAATCTGTTTAAGAGGGAGGCGTTGGAGAGGTAGGGTGACAGAGAGAGGATGAGTGCTGCATACATAGATCACATAAAATATGATTAAAATGTGTGTGAGGGGACCAGGAATAAAATGCAAAACTTGTTATGAACACCTTATATCAAGTCTACTGTCAAAATGGCCGGCTGTAAATCTCTATTTTCCCCTCTTTACTTTTTTATTTTATTAAAGGTTTCTTGTGTTGAGCTGGTCATATCTCAAGACGGGGGGCCTGTGGCACATAAGGAATAAATAGGACATAAATGTACTTGAATCTCTAATGCCTCGTATCGCTTTACCAATCTATATTGTGGCATGTCACAGGCAAGAAATCCATTAGAAAGCGACAGAAATCAAATAGTCTTGCAATGGTCTGACTGTACAGCTGTTACGGTCAAATTACCCTGATTTCATATTAAAAAATCCCAAGCATTTAAAAAAAAAAAAGAAATCCGGATGATATACCCACATAGCAGTTCTGATAATTGGCAATGATGTTCAGAGGGGTATATGAAGAAGGATTAAGATGCATATATCTCTTAGGAAATCGATTAATCTTACCTTGTGTATCAAGAAAGTCTAATCAGAATAAACAACCTGCTTCACTATTCTGCAGATTAGACCTCAGACAGAGCGGTCAATCACTCACTATCCACTTCGCCATCCATCTACCTGGGCAACACGTCTTGTTTTGGTGTAAAAGATCAGGCTGTGTGATTCAGTGCCATCTTCAGACTTTATCATCGTCACAGTATTTTTAGGAGACAGAGGTATCCATTACATCCCGTTTTTTTTCTCTCCCTCTCTCCCCCTGCCCTCCTTCTCAGTCTATTTTCAGCACTATTTTGAGCCAGAGAGTTCGATTGATAAAGCACGGGATCCATAGCAGCACGCGCAGAGGTGAAGGGTTATTGAATATTCTGAAGATGAACTATTAAAAATGCATATTATCTCATTATTCTCGCTGCCAAATGACTGGGTCTATATATGCCACAAGACAGCAAAGAGTTCTCATCTTTTTTTTTCTCCCCTTTTCTTGACCTGATAGAGGGCATGTGAGCGAGAGAGGATGGGAGGGGAGGAGAGTGGTCTTTCAAAAACTGCCTCAGTACACTAATGTCTCTGAAACCTGATCCCCCATTGGTTTTGAAGGGCATTATAAGACAGGCACCCTCCACCTCTATTTAAAGGTGACGGTTCAGAGTGTATCACTAACTACGTGATGTAAAGCAGCGGTGTGAACAACATCATGTTGGCCGGAACAAAACGACGGCTGTTCGTTGTATCTGGTTTATTAAAACAACTGCGAGAGGTGTGCCGGTGAAATATGTTCGACAACGACATTTGTCTGCACTTTCTCCCTCACCCTGACCACACACACACACACACACACACATACACAGAGAGAGAGAGAGAGAGAGACACGCACACACACACGCACACCAGGAGGCCTTATTAATTATTTGTAGCCACTTGACTTCATATTGTGCTGCCAGTGGCTTGGTCAAAGATTATAATTACCACTTCCCTGTTTGTATCATTTTCCATCTCCTGTGCTTTTAGTGCAGTATTACTTAGAGTATCCCTCTCTCTCCCTCTCTTCCTCCCTCTCTCCCGTATACACAAGACCAAAAGTGCAGGCACATCATTTATTGATAAGACAAAAAGAATGTAATGAAATTATCAATGTTCTTGAATTAATTATGAACATGATTAAGAAAGCTAAAATCTCAGGAGCCGGTCTCTCATTACCCATTCAGTCTTAGGGATTGCTTTCATTCAGGGAAGGAGAGGCGAAAAAGCCTTCCAGCAGAGCCCACTCCGGCTCAGCCCTTCTCCCTGTGTGCCTGTCCCCTGCTCTCTGCTCCTGGGCTGATTGACCGACCCACCGACAGACGGGCTGCCAGCCCGCCTGGATGGCTTACTTACACCCGTGCTTGTTACTGCTCTGTGGCCAAGTGCAGCTGGCTGCCTCGTGGCCTCTGACGTTTGTGTGGAAAAGAGAGGATCTGCTCAACCTTCCTGTTCGACAGCCGTGTTCAAGCTCTGGGGTCTTGACCCTCCTAAAAAAAAAAAAAGCTCAAGGTAAGTGAAACTTTGCAGACTTTTAATTAGCCTAACTGCTTGGCTTTTGTGAAACATTTGTCTCATGTAATTGTCTTGGGGAAAAAAAGATTTTTTTCCAAAAAATCAGCTCCACTAATATTTCAGTACTTAGAGTATATTTTGTCACATTGAGTCTGTTTTGTTTTTTTAAATATACTAATTACTTTATTTACATAAGAAAAAAAACATAATAGTAATAATATATTATCAGCAGTGGGAAGTAAACAGTATATTGTTGCTTAATGTGCAAAATTTAATTAAAACCAAACCATTTCATGCAATAATCTGATTAAAATAATAAAGTGTAGCACATTTTTTTCTCATATTATATTTGGGTTTGTTTACCCATTAATAAAAAATTGATTGTCTAGTGATGTCTGTGCATATTGCTTATTTGCAGTGCAGAATGCATTGGGAAAAAACTAATGGATTAATAACACCTGCACACAGGCATAGCTGTAGTCTCTTTCTGGATTAATCTAAAGTGATGAAAACTGTCCACTGAACTGCTTTGTCACTCTTTGTCACTGTCACTCTTTTTGAAATTTCACTCACTGTGTTGTGGTGTCTCAATTGTTAGACATATATGCAAAGTCTAAATAAAGAGGATGTGCAGTAATTTAGATTTGACATTTACAGATAATACGCAGGTCAAAATTGTATGAGAAAACACGCATCAGCAGTGACACACAGTTATATCTCATGATGTTTGTGATTTTGTTGGATGAGATTTTGATAAAAATGTCACTTCTGAACAAAACGTGTTAAACCCATTTTGTAGCATGTTAAGGCATTGTAATATGAGAGTATCAATGCAGGTTAAACTAATTTCAGTGACTGTAAATCCATTTATATTCAGTGAGAGAAGTACAAATGCCATGCAGAGCTACATATCTTTGGTTCCCTCTGTCTTTCTTCTACTCAGTCACATGGGACGATATATGGGACAATACTCCCCAAAGTACTGGGAGTTTCAAACAAACTCTCAAACCCACTCTCTCCTTCCTATTCACACCATCTACCTTTCTAACTATCTTTCTTGCTTTCTGCACACGTACACACACTCAAACACATGCTAGCACTCTCTCTCTCTCTCTCTCTCTCTCTCTCTCTCTCTCTCTCT
>OMLF01029968.1:14865-31454 GCA_900302615.1 Holocentrus rufus
CTCCCAAACGTGAGTTCTGCCATCTCCGCCAATTAACATTGTGAAAATAAAAGGGTGTGAAAGATTTGTTATGGTGTCTCTTTGTCCTGGGGAACGCCTAGTGGTGGTTTTACCAAATCTCCTGGTAACTGAGCATTTGACTGCATTTCTGTGCTGCAGCCAAGGGGTTTAATCATCTCAAGCGATCTTCAAAATCTGTTTTGTGAGATCTTGTGGCTACCCGACATAGCTCTGTCTGTTTTCTTTTCTTTAAAGGGCAGTCAACCCAAATAATGCATGATACAGTTTCCTCCCAGAAGTTGCAGTATGAGACACAGTTAACAAGGTAGGAAGGGAAACCGGATTCAAACCGATGTAATCTAAAACTAACATATGGTTAGCCTCCATTAGCCAGGATGCCGTCTCTCTGTCTATTTTTAATTTGAACATGAGAGAGGATTTACTACGAGCAGCTATAGAGCCATATTTTATTTTATTATGCAGAGTGTCATGGTGTAGAGTGGCAGGTGACATTTGACAGTTTACCCTTCCTTGTCTGCGTGCTGCCCGGACTAGTGGTGGTGTGTGTGTGTCTGTGTGTGTTAACCTTCATGTCTGCATGTGTACAGTTGTCAGTCAGCATAATGTATGTGTCTTATTTTTCATAAACCTAAAACAAACAAAACCGTTCATAAAAGCAAATGGAAAGTGGAGTGAGATAATGCGATTTAGCTGCACATCAACTTGATTTGGTCATTTTCTCGTCACTTCTGCCTCATTCAAGACTCATGAGAAAATTCCGGCAACAAGTGAGAAAGTTTAAGAAAACATGAAAATCTCATCGCATTGACAGGAATTTTCACTTGTTTTAGGAAAAATATGATTTCATGCCTAAATGTGAGACTACATGACGGGTTAAGGTGGAGACTTTTTTGCAGTCACAACACGCCTCTGCCTCCCTCTGTATGTCTAAGTGGATCTGACAGATAGTTGGTTACAGGACCTTGGATATTCCACCACTATGAGACACACACACACGGATAAATAAACACCAATGCATTTGGATGATATACCCATATAAACCTTGGACATATTAAAACATTGCAAATAGAGTTATTGCCCATGCTGAAAGCTGATTGGATCTTGTTTAGTGCTGTTAAGATTACGTCAAAACATTTTCCAAAGCAAGACGCTCGGGCATCTGTTCGCCTGCAGTATGTTATTAACTGCCCATTGTGGTTGTACGGTCATTAGTTGGTGCATAAGCATATTGCCCACTGCATGATTCTTTAAAATTTTGCCTTCACACAATATGGCATATGGCAAACATTAGCTGACAACAAAGAACAACATGGGCACTGCGAATACTTGGATCTGATTGGCTGGAGGGCGTTAAAAAAATATTGCGACATCTCAGACAGTCCCTGTCCACAGTTTCATCCACTTTTCTTTATGAATGCTGAACATTCAACAAAACTTATTGTAGTTAACCGTAAAAAAGTAAACTATTAGCTACACTAGAAAGTGCCATTATGTGAACTATGCTAGTCACATTAGCTGTTAGCCGCCCCGTTTTTAAAATCCTGATATTGTGATTATTTTCCAGTAACATTTACATAATGTTAACTCCAAGAGAGTATTATCCAAGCAGTTTTTGTGTAAATATTTAATCCATATTGTCAGATCCACAAAGTCTACAATGCTATGGCTCAAGTTGAACAATGTTAGCAAAATCTGCTGGTAGCATCTTCTTTAGCTTCTTTAGTATCTTCTTCTGCTCCAGTCCAGGGCAGCAAAACTGCACAATGAGGTGCCTCATCTATTAATGTAGGACATTAATAGATGAGGTGGAGGATGCTACTCTGCTTCATGTTGAGGCATTCTTCACCAAGTCACATGACTTTCCCAGTGCTAACGACTTCTTGGTTAAAGTTTCTTTGGTGGATGTGTTTGTTTCTTGTGTTCAGGAAGCTGTTTATGTGCTTCAAGCAAACTGACACAAACACCAAAGTTTGTATTTTATTTTTTATTTGGTGAAAATTGGCTGGATCGTTGGATGGAAATTTGCACATTTACTCAAATCCACAAATGCATGGTGCACACTGGTGCAGATACATCAGTGCACACAGACACACAAGCATGCGCTGGTCTCGCTCAGCCGCACCATTCTCCACACTTCGTTTCTGCTGTCCCACCGCAGAAAAATGGTCTGGCACGGCCCGTTTTTGGGTTGAGATAGCCAAAAAAGCTGGGTTTGTTTATCAGGCATCCAGTCACCACTGTCATGGGCAGCGCTGGGTCCGTGACGTGATGACGACGCCCTTCCAAAATAGTGTCGAAGGAAAATGCTGCTGTGGTACTAACATGCAGCCGGAGACAGGTCCGTGAATCACAATCTGCGTACATCTCCGATTTATCTCACAGACAATCAGACCCATGTGGTGTTGTCCCATGACGTTGATGTTTTCCTCTGCATTTCACAAACCATGCAAGAACAAGAACTTAATTTCACATCACTTCACAACTATATACACTGTTGATATCAGAGTAAATGGAACACAGGCTAACTCTGGCTATTTGCTTCACAGGCCCATGAAAAGGATTCCCGCAGTGACAGTGAGGAAGACGAGGCAGACGGTGCGTGATGAATAGCCTACATGTTGAGAAAATGTATGGAATTTATGGTTACAGTGCATACTGTTGTTCACTGGGACTGACCTACATTCCAGTGGGGTTTGGATACATGGGGTCCACAGTATATGTTAATTGGAGACACATTGCATTTAAACTTTGTTTTTGAAGTGGCCAAATGTGTCTATGACCACCTCTGGGGGTAGTTTGTCTTATGCCTTTACATCTGGATTTTATGTTCTATCCAATTACAGTTTGATTACCCAGGATGCACGCTGGGGGTCAGCCAGATAGAAAGACAGAAAATAGAGAAAAAACGCCACATTCAGCTAGCTAGTGAGCTGTATTTCGTCTATATGTCCCTTCCCAAACTTCTGTTTGACATCCTTGGGGCCATCCTTGTGCCTGTAGGCCCAGCTAACTGCCGAGCATTGCCACCACTCCTTCCTCTCGCGCTGTCAGCAGAACAAAGTTATCACTCCATCCCATTTTACAGTCTGATGACAGCATTGACAGTCAATTGTGCAAAAGTCAACGCAGCTAACGTCGGGATTAGCCAACAAAAATACCATATAGATGTTAAGTTGTGGCTCATCGACAGTCCACATGCATGTGGTTTGGATGGAATTTATGAGAGCAGTGTACCAAGCAGGCCTGTTTTTGCTTGCCGAGCGCCGCCTCTCCACTTCTATCTCGGCAATTTTATCTCTGGTTTGTCTGTACTCTGTGTCCTAACGCCTCGTAATACTTGAGTAGTCGACTGCCTGGTCTCGTCCTGAAAAAGTCCCTGCAGAGAGTGACAAATTCTAGAGAGAAGCTGTTTGTTGACACCGCACTCACTGTGACAAATCCCGCCAAATAAATCTCAGAACCGTGCCTTTTGCCAGACTGATCGTCTGTAGCAAGACATTACTCTTTCTCTCTCTCTTTCGCTGTGTCTCTCTTTCTCCTGGTTTCAATTCAGTGTTTGCTTTATTGGCGTGGCACAGGAATTCCACACATTTCCAAAGCAGAAGGTGACAAAATGAATTACATTCGCCACAAAATAATAAGTCAAATCAGAGTGGATTATCTACACTGTTATTCTTTCTTTTGTGTCCTTGTCCACTTTCCTTAATGCGTGACAAAACAAAAACTGCACACTGTCTCTTCTTAACACACAGATTGGAAAATTTTTGGAGACTGAAGCAATTGTGGAACTTGAGGTATAATGTACTTATTTTGTCAAAGAAAGTCTCTTTTAACTTCATCATCTTTCAGAGTGTAAGTAAGAAAGCAATTCTGTCTCCAACTCCTCCTCATGACGTCTTTTTTTAATGATGGTTTCCTGCTCCCCCTCTCTGTCTCTCCTCCTCCCCTCTCTCCATCTTTTCTTCGCTCCTTTCTCCCCCCCTCCCTCGCCGCATCGCGAAGCCGCAGATCGTCAGAGTCCTCGACGCGCCGCGCTGATCGCTGGCGTGTTTGACATAATGTGTCAAAACAGGCAACACTGTCTTTTTTTGTTTCAACCCATGGCATTTTCTTTTCTCTTTTTCATCCTCTTTTCTTTTCCACAGCTTCTTTTCTGTGCTTTCCGCCGTGCCAAATTCCTTTGTGAATGTCCGGAGGCACAATTTTACGAGTGACAGATGCAAGCAGTCCTTTTGAGATGGGTGGCTCATCATGGATGGACTCCCTGGTTGTATCCTCATGTGAACTTCACAGTCGTCCGAGTTTTGTACAGTGACGTCTTTAGTCATTGTTTTTCAAAAATGATTTTTGTGTAAAAATACGATTATCAGTCTAAATAACAAGTTGGGCTCCCTCTCAACTCCGTAGATTCCCCCTGATAACTCAAATGAAATCCTGGTACTGGCTGTGCACTTCGCTGCCCACAACAAGTGACCAATTGAAGAGCGAAATGAAAACGGCAGTGCAGCGCTCCATTCACGGAAAACTTTTGCCTCTCTTGTACCTTCGTTATCCTTTAACGAGGACTGGGTGATATCGATAAAATCAAATATCATGATATTTTTGACCAAATGTCTTGTTATCAATATTGCACCAATATTGTAGGGATGATTTATGGTGCTTCACAAAATATTTTCACAATGACATTTTTTGATAAACAATCATTAGTAATGTGGATATGATGACCTGGCAGGTAGAGGCAAATAACACAACATCTACAACAGATAATCATTCCTTTACTGTGATGCAGCCATTAAAAACTTGGAAAACATTACGACCCCATATGATATCTAGTCTGATATCACAACATTGATATACTGCCCGCCCCCATCTTAAACCATAAACCATTACAGGCACCAGCACTAGTGCACCTTCAAATATACACATACTATATATGAAAATTTCAACAGTTGAATAAAATATGACATATCTCATCAAAATGCACAGCCAAACTGACCCCAAACCTGAAATCAGCCCTTATTTGCACATTCATGGATGCAAAATACCATTCTGCCATAAGTTTAAAACTGATGTTTGATATTTTAGCTCTGGCTATATTAACAGTTTTTCCTGTGTGCAGAATTAGCCTTCTTTGCATCAACTTAATACAATGCATGTATGCATCTTGCTAGGTTCAAAGTTGATTTTAAAGTAATGTTTTTTAGCCAGCTAACATTCAGTCACCTCTTGGCTGATTTAAAGCACATTTGTTGTTCATTCAAAGATTGAAATAAAATGGCAACCTAGCAAAGTCAGAAGGACCCAGAACATGGAAGGGCTGATGCTGCTGTTAATGTGTGAAGATAAATACAGAACTTTATATTCCACATTTGTTATGTTGATTTACAACAAATAGCTCTTCTTTGACGTGCAAATATAACTCAGAAATGATTCACACCATTGTGCTGACTTTCCCAAAGGGGGGCCCGCCGAGACATTTGCGGTTGAGGCCCCCAAAATACTAGAGCCGGCACTGCCAGTGTAGCCATTTCAGTTTGTATGGGTAGATTTGCATTTGTTTGTCATGTGTTTGTTTCTTGGTCAGCTTAGCTTAAACCACATTGAGCAATGCCAATGAAGATTTTAGACAATTACACTAAATTGCCTCCTCACAACCTGCAGCAACAACAATAACAAAGTTTTTGTTATCTACATTACGTTGGACAGTTTTTGACTTTATACCCCATGATCTCCAATCCTGATATTGTGGGAGTCACTGACACAGGACTGTCTCTCTGTTATGATGAATTTCTCACCATGGAGGCAGCGAGGGAGGGGTCCCAGGAGGAGAGAAGAAGGATGGGTGGAGGAGGAGGAGGAGGAGAGGGGGGGTTAGTGGCAGTCAAAACCTCAGTAGTGTCACAACTGCAAATTTGCGGCCGGTTTGAGATGTTGACATCTGCATTCTTTCACGTTCACTGTAACTCACTGTGCTGAGCCGAGAGACCAGCTTTAGATCGCTTTATTTATCTCGACGCGCATGCGGTCAAAAGGATGCTCTCTACTAGACAGTGTGTGTGTGTGTGTGTGTATGTGTGTGTGAAGAGAGTAAAGGAAAAAGACACAAGGAGGCTTTCTCAGTTATAGGTGGTAAGACTCAAAATAATTTCTTACAATCCCCTTTTTAACAAACAGAAGTTTGTGATACATGAACTTTTACTGATCAACTTTTACTGACGTCTTCTATTGAAATACAAATTGAATAAAGTTTTTGTTTGCCATTTCAATGTTGAAAAAAAGCTGCTTATTCATGTTGCTGATGTCTTGTAAACCCTATTGGATGTCAGCATTTACCTTCTCTCATTGCCTCCTATTGATTTCTTTTAAAAATCATCAATTCTATCAGTGTAGCCTCAAAGAAGCCCTGTCAGAATTGTGGTATCAAATCATACCTCAACCTCATGTTTCATTTCTTATCTTAGTATTTCATGCACATGGCTCTGTTTTAGATGCACATTATCTTTGATATGAAACACAGCTCAGCCAGTGAACTCAAGTGAATATTTTAACAAGACGTTTTCTGGCTACGAGACTACAGCGTTGTATCTTTATTCCCCCAAACTTCACTCCCTCGCCGTTTTTCTCACAGTGGAAGACGGAGGTTCAGCGGAGGCCAAAAACATGTCAGTCAAATGAAATCCACCTCGTGAGGTGACAGTGTCCAACACTAACTGCAACTCCTAGCGCTTTCCCCCGCGGCTAACAAATGGTAAACCTGTTGCTCTTAAAGTGGAATAACAGGAGGGGAGAGATCTAGACATTTGGGACACGGACGAATTCAAACACCCACTTACTGCTAGAAACCAGGACAGCAGGGTGGAGGGGGAGAGAGCAAGAGTAGGTCCCCATCGAAATGAATAAAATTTTAAGCAAACTTTTGAAATGTTGCAAGAAGTAAAATGTGAGTTAGGTGTGTTTCTATCAACTGGTTACAGTGAATTTTGAAAAATAGGTAAGAGTTTTTCAAAATTAGTATTGGACAAGGCCGTATTTCATGCTGCATTCAGGGAGCAACAGCAGATATGAGAATTCTGGGAGGCCATGGTGGACAGACATTTCTCAGATAACATTTCAGAAAGTCTAAAACATTTTTTAACAGTTGCACCATGAGACTGAACAATATGTTGGACCAATAATGTCAAAAATACTGTATGTCATTATTTGACAAATGCATTATCATCGCTGTTTATCACATCATTTTTTCATTGACAGGGGCACCATTTTATCTCATGCAAGTATAAATAATAAGTTTAACAAAATTGATTACATTTTAGCAAAATTTGCACTGTACTTCCATTTTGACTGATCCTAAGTTTTCCCGAAGTTCGGCATCAAGTGGATCCATTTTCTTAACTTTATTGGAAACGTCTCATTTGATTTGTTGCTGTCATGTGTGGGAGTTTGAAGCTCCAGCCTCCCTCCTACTGGAGCTAAAGACTGGAGACCAGAGAAACCACATCGGCTCTCGCTGCCCCCGCCTTTCCTCAAGTCACATCGTCGCAACAGTTTGTCTGCATGTGTGTGTGCAGTGCGGCACAACCTGCAAACAGTATTTATTTTATGAGCTCTACAGGCCGTAAAGACTGACATCAGCATCACTCAAGAGTTCATCTACTGATCTCAAATTTCCTGAAATGCACCTTTCAGATTCTGCTCCGTCTCCGTGGGGGATTTCTATCATGTTATAGCTACTGTCTGGTTCCCATGAGCTGTGAAACGGGATCAGGGCCAGACCATGGGCAGAAATATACTCACAAATGCTTTTAGATATATGAAGAATCCAATTTCAACACACTGTATGTCCATTTTGGGAAAAATAATATGTGAACTTCATCTTGTAGGATCTCTAAAATATATACAGGTTCTGAGTGTGTTAACAATTTCTTCACTGTTTGTTTATCATGGACTTATAGGAAAGCAACACTACAAAACAACATCAAATAAGATGGACGTGTCAGTGCTCTCAATTGGAAAGAAGTTTGAAACTACGTTTCAACTGGAAAGTTACTCAGTTGCCTGAGTAATTTGTTTTCAAATTTGAAATCTGGGTTTTAGTGTTTGTGATGCCAAAATTGCCTCTGAAGTTGCAGCTCACCCCCCTCTCTCAGTGGGAATGTTTTGTCATGGGAATGGAAAAGGCTAAAATATTAGCCAGTTAGCTAGCGAACTGTAGTTGTTTCCCAAAGCTGATGTAATGGTAGCGGAGATGGAGTGCCGCTGTCGAAACGTAATGGTTGAAAACATTTTCAACCACATTTTAGTGGAGTTTACACTGCCAGTCATGCATGAGCCACAATATGCCGCTGAGGAGACTTTTGTATGAGCCGCTCTTGTCCAGCAGACTTTGCAGGGATGTTCTGTGGCCAACCTGGCAACTTTCTTGCTATATGTAGCGTCTTTTCAAACCCCCTGCAACTTTACGTCTCAAAAGCAACTAGTGTCAAAACTACTTTTTTGGAAAAATATTTTGACTGTAGCTAAACCACACAGTTTAGCCACTTCCTGTTCCTAAAACAGTGGTGGGTTGGTGTGCCATACTTGTCCTGCTTCCCCAATATATTTTCTATATTTGGGTGTAGCAAATACACTAATATGCAAATTATTATGTGACATCGTCTGTCAACTTTTTATGGAGTCAAACTTTCCTTGGAAGAGATTTGGCAACATGGTTGTGCTTGATGGAGGAGCTAGACTGGCTCATGCTAACATGGTGGTGGATGTGCCAATATTAATCCATGGGCCAGAGCCCAAAATTTCCCTTGTCAGTATCACTTTAGGTGACAAAACTTTTATAGTTTTTTATAATTTTTGAAAAGCTTCATCCTTATGCCAGTAGCGACAGCATTTAAACAATGAAGCCTATACAAAATTGAATGAAAGATACGTATGACTTCTCTAGAGTTTGAGTTTTGGTGCAGCCCTGTAAGATGAGGACTCCACCATGTCCCTGGGGTGCTGAAAAAAAAAGTTTTTCTATTTGTTAATTTGTTCTATTTTCACATGACATGAGTTGAAATAATGTTAAATATTAATTTTGAGTAATAATATTTTCATAATGACTGTCCATGTGATGTAATCATTATCATGATATTTTTCCATAGCAGCAATGCTTATATATTGTACAGCCATGGCTACAGAATGAGAGTATATGTAAATGTGTAAATTGTGTAAATTGTTGAAACAGAAGACACCAAAGAACAAGAAAACTAGCCTGTTTAAATTAGCTAAATTTGTACTAAGTAAACAATGGCTTTTTCTCAGTTTGCGTTCTTGTGCATTCTTCTGTCTTCCATGACGCATTTGACACGATATCTAATGACCAAAGCATGACTCCAAAACAAAAGAGCAAGGGGACACATAAAGATCCCACAAGTTTTTTTTTTTTTTTGAAGGTCCATTGAATGGTGCCTTTGCTGATGAGAATGAATGGGAAGCCCCAAGATTCATTGCCATCATGTCCAAACAGCATTATAATCCATAGGACAGAGCCAGCAGAAGCAGCTGGGAAACTGAACAGCTGTGTGTCTTAATTCATTGTGTCTGCAACATCAAGCAGTCAGTCCATCTCGAGCTGTCGGGATACTTCTCTGTGCTCGCTTTCATGAGAAGCTTGTTCTCTCCGAGACAACTTGGGAAGACCTTTCTCCAAAGTGTTGACATTCTTGGATGTGATCTTAAGCCAATGTTTTGCTCTGCTCTTTTGCCTTGGTTTGCTCTGCCACATTTTTGAATTAGCCACACCCTGACATAATGCCATTGGTCTTGGGTATCTAGTGCTCAGTGTAGCGCAGGGCATGTTGGAAAACAGACTGAACAATTTCAGTAAGCTCGCTAATGTATTTATACCCATGCTGCCCCTTTCTTTAAGTTAGTTATTGCCTTTTAAAATGTGCAAATATTGAAGTTAATTTGGTGGAATCTGTCATTCTCTAGACTTCCAAACTTGGCTCCAACCTCATTACAGACCTGCAACTCATTTGCATTAGTCAAGATGTTTAACTTACTTACCACACACTTAAACTACAAAGGAGAAAGTCACAAGAAATGCTAAATCAAGACCTCCTCATATTTGTTATTTTTAAGTATATAGTGTATGGAAACTATCCCATAACTTTAGGGTATAGATCCTGTGATGAAGACTGTTGACACAAGGCTCTTTGTAGTTGAGATTAAAATGTACTCCAAGTTACTGGACAGCACACACGCACATGTTTTCTTAAAATAGAGAGTTTGTGCAGTAACCAAAGCTTCACAGTAAAAAGATAGAGACAGTCAAAAAAAAATGTTTTGACTTTTTGACACATAATAAAGCTTTCGGAGCTCTCCGTCATGAACTTTCTGACGTGCACGCAGACAGACAAGCGAGACCAAAACGGTTAGTCGGTCTTTGCGTCGTAGCTGGTAGCCTCCTGTTGCCAAAACAGAATTAAGATCATGTTTCTCCCAACTGAAACAATAACTTGGCAGACGCTTCCAAGAGCGGATAGTTTACAGTGGGGGGATTTTAAAGCTCCTCCAGCAACAGACAGGGAGTCATCAGACAGACAGGGACACTGATATCAGAATATTAAAGGAAAAAGATACACTGCCAGATGTGAAATCTTTCCCAATAGGCCTCTTATTGCTTAATCAATGGTAAAACCTTACATTGAAGTGAAATGTGAGGTATAATACTCAACAGTGATAGTCTGCCCTGTTAAAAGTCTGCTGTGAATATCCATAAAATTGTTTATCTTTTATTTTTGAATCATGTAGAAACACTAAACTATAGTTAAAGTATGCATTTGGGATAAACTTGACCTTAGCCCTCCCCATTTATTCAGAGATGAATATTAGCAAATGGTACACACTATTACATTTTGGTAAGGGTATATTTTTGCCTGTAGTTATCATAGGGTATTTCTTAGCTATGTTCCCAGGACCCTAAATTGCCATAGTGTATTTTTTTCTTTTAATTTGATTTCAAATATTATTTACTGAACACATAGATAACTGCATATTTAGTAATATAACAGAGGTAGGGAACTTTTTTTGTTGAGGGAACATTGAGCTGTTTTCAGTTTGAAAAGAATTTAAAAAGGGAACATGGGAGCACCAGGAATATAGGGTGGACCCTGGTTACCATGGAGATCCACTGTCACCAGAATGCAGGACTTAAGGATTTCCCCCTTTCAGCTTTAAATATAGTAAATAACTGCAAACCTCAGCAAAAGTACCTCTTGGAGCTTGTAAAGTATGACCCTGGAGACTGAATGACATAATAGTACCAGGGCTTTTGCGGTGTGTCAGAGGTTCTATGTCAAGACTGGTTCTCAGAAAGAATGCGTCTGCATGGTAGAAACTACAGTCCTTCAGTAGAGGCACGCACATAGTAAATGGATAAAGTCGGAATTGGTTCCAACCCAGCCTGAAGGACACTTGTACTCAGATTGGCAAAGGACAATATCACTGAAGCAAAGTCAGCTGTGCTAAAGTGAGTCAAGAGTCAAGTGAAGCAGCCAGAGACAGAACAAAGTCGATTCTGCCTTTGCCATAAAGGTATAACGCAAAGGCATAACAAGGCTTGACACTGGTAGGCCAGCCAATATCATTTGGCCAATAATGCTGATTGATGATATTTCTAAGATGTGCGGGTGCACAGCCAGGGTCCCACGCACAAGAAAGATCACTCAACACATAATGAAATAACATGCAATCAAACATTACGTGCACAATACTTATGAATTACACACGAACTCTGGTTGATTTCTTTAATAATCTTTCTGCATGTATGAGATAATCTGGAAGATACTTAAATGCTTTTTTTCCCACACTGTGAATAAAAGGTACTATGGATCTTATTAGGGGCTCGTTTCCAATGCTTATCAACTTATGTCCAGAATTTTCTTGAATCAAGTGTCACTTTCTTGATCCTAGTGGGCTGATCTGCCTTATTCTGCCTTGTTTTATACTTGTTCCCAGAAGAATTCCTGAAACAAGTGAAACTGCATTGGAAAAGAAGTGAGATTATCTCATCCCAGTTGCAGATTTTTTACTACTTTTCATTTTTGCTAAATTTTAAGACTGAATACGAGACTGTATGCCTTGATGGACATCTATTGCACAGTACATTATATTTTAGACAACATTGAGTGGATTGTGTCAAATCTTGCAGGAATGATGCTTGAACCTTTGATTTTTTTAAACAAACGTCAAAACATCGTGACATATTTGTTGCTTGCCGGCCCAGAACTGACCTCCACAGGGGGGTCAGAGGTGAGGCTCATTGACGGAGCAGAAACCCTTGATGCCGGTAGCGATTCGGCGTCTCGCTCAGGGACATTTCGGCAGATGCGTGCTGACACCCGGCCTTGAACCCCGGGCGCTCCAGATGAAGGACGTGCTCTCGAAACCACAAGGCCACCCTACCCTCCTTCTTTCCAGCACTTTTGGATGGTTTGCCAATAACCCGCTCCAGTGATTGCAGGCTGTAGCATTTGATGGCCCAAAGAACGTAAAGCGATACGTATCTCCATATCACAACCAGATTTAAGGGGCGATTTTCAGTGAACGTTCAGGTTCAATAAACAACCTCTGTCACTTTGACATCTGTATGTACAGTGTGTATCAGTCAGTCGACTTGCCTGTCCCTCTCTCTCCCTCTCTCTCTGTCCCCCTCTCTCTCTCTCTCTCTCATTCTGAAGCATGAGAGTGATTACAAGAAGCTGACAATCAGGTCCAGGCCTGTATCTTTGTCCTTTATCCTCTCAAAGATTCTCTGTGCGTGCATCTCGCCGCGTCAACTCCGATTACAGTGATTTCCTTTCATTTTTGCCTTCCGCGCAGTCGCATGCACACAAATACACACACACACACACAGACACAGGCCGACTGACATGCAGCATACAAACAGATACTCATGCAGAGACATAGACAGATACACACGCACGATCGCACACCCACACCACACCATTCCAGACGCTTCTAAATGAGAGGGACAGTAGTGATGCCACAGGCCACAGGCCACCCAGTAATCCAAATGAATACTGTGGATACATCGCACTTCATCTGTCTGTCTATCCCAAGACCAGTGTGTGTGTGCGCGGGCGTGGGTGTGTGTTGGGCGTGCGTGTACGGCGCGTGCACTTTTTCAGATGTAGGTCAAATACCGTTCAAATAATTCTTAGCGTGTGTTCGAACCGGCATGGAGTGCCAAATGGGTGGGGTGTACCGCATCGGGACAGTTCAAATAGTGTCGGATGATTTGTCAATTGCTGAAAAGTATATTAAAACGTTCAGTTCAAGCAGTCGAAGCAGTGAGTTGCACTAATCCTAAACACATCCCTACGTGGCAAACCCCACCCATCTGGCGCTCCAAGGAGGCTAAAACTAAAAATTCATTCACAACGAGGATGCTCCTTTTTCAGTCTAAAGTTTTATCTTTCTGCAGAAGAGGACAAGCATGTTCCATCGGGTGTTCACTATTCTATCTGTTGTTTCCAGAAAGTCTGATATTTTACCTCCATTTGCAGAGGAAGAACAGCGCCCTCTATCTGTTTTGTGCCATAAAGTAATCCTGCAGATTTCCCATGAAACCTGCTGCACATTACAAAATGCAGTGTAAAAGGTTGGCAGAGGCTTCCAGTTTTCTTGGTGATGGTACCTTTTGTGCCTTGTGTTTATACTTATGTCTAAAAATGGTAAAGAGTTATCAATGTTAAAATGCAATACTTAGCACCTTTAAAGGGGTACTCTTTTTTTGACTGACTTTTTTGACTAAGATGTTCCATACCAGTTTAACCTCTGTACGTCCACTGGTTCAGTTCCTACAGTTAGCATTTCATTTTAGCTTAGCATTAAGACTTGAAGTCTACAGGAGTCATTAGCCTAGCTCCGTCAAAGTTAAAACACCTAATCTCTGAAGCTGCATTATTTACACAATGTATCGTGTATTTGAAATACACATACCGAGAGTCAAGTTAGATGGTTGGTACTATAGCCGCTAAAGACAAAACAGAAGAAAAGGAAGGAGCAAATTGCTGATCGATGCTTTAAAATAGCTCATTCTAAAACTACAAAACACTTTGAATCTTTGTCTCAGGTGAGATGTACATCATTTTTAAAGATATTTAAAGGTCCAAAGGGTTGATTTAGGTGAGAACCTTTAGACTCCACTCTCATAAACGTGAAATAAACATGTAATCAGTGAGGCAGGCTGGTGATGAGAACCATTTAGACTCAAATTATGTGCTTATTCTACGTTTTTTTGTTAGTCGAATTGAAAGGATCTTCACTGTATTTGACCCTTGGTGATTTTGCACAGGGCAGCTTTAAGAAAAATCTGGTTTTTGCTCCTTTTTGTGGTCTAAAATTGCTTGGTGATAAGTTTTCATGGAACTCGCAGGATGTTCAAGATGTTCAAGAGATTCTTCATCTGCGTTTACTCTGCCATTATCGCAGGAGCAGGTGCCATCATTCACATGTCAGCTGTCTTGGATTTTTACCTCCATTACTGCCTGCGTTTATTCTCAATCTTTTCTTGAACTCCCTCTTAGCCTCTTTCTTGTTGGCCCTCTCTTTGTGTTTTTCTCCCCTCTTTAATATCTTCTATAATTTTGTTCTCATAGGTACAAGCTGCATGTCGGGGCAAAAGAAAAAAAAATATAATAAAACAGCAGCAGAAACAACCCAGGAATGTCAGCCAGTCCGCCAGCCAGCCAGCCAGCGAGGCCAGGGCAGGCGAAGTGCAGAAGGGCCACAAGTCTTTGAAGTCTGCCTTGACAGTTGTGGACCCTGGACGCTCCCTGGCATAGCGCAGCGCTCCATGATCACGTTTCATTATTTTGATGGGAAAATCAGACAAACGGTTCAGTCGAGGTTTAGTTCAGCACTGCAGACCCCTTGCCAAAGCTCAGGGAACTTCACAATAACGCACACACACACACACACACACATGCATGCACGTACTCTCCTGAATAGCAGTAGAGTTCACTTTAGATTAACCAACAAAGAACACATTCATCTTTTTAGGACTGGCCAGTAGTTTGATGTGTTCCGGTCTGTTTTGTGTTTCGTTTTATTGTGCTGTTTCCCATATAGCGCGCAAATACACACTGTCCACATGCATGCACGTCCACACACACACACACACACACACACACACACACACACACACACACACACACACCGAAGCAACATCTGTTGTACTTGATTGCATTACTTTTGTGTTTTGTTTGACTTTTAAATCAGAAACTTGTGCACTAAAAGGTTGGCATGTTTTACGGACATAGCTTTTACTCGTTAAATTAATTCACTTATTCCCTACATGCAATTTATAATTCCATAAAAAGATAATTGAAAACTGTATCTCATGTCTCTCGGAGAGGTTTTTGCCGAATCTTTGATATCTCACGTTTGATTTCGGAACGTCTCATGTCTGTTTTGGTAAATGTTGCGTAGGAATCACTAAATCAAAGACTGGAGGAGAACTTTTTTTAAAAAAAAAAATCTTTATAACACAAAATTTTCCTTGTGTCAGTGAGTTTGGTTTATTGGACTGCAGGGCATGAAATCGACATTGGAGATTGGGCCAGTTTCTCAAGCAAAGTAGTAGACTGTCCCTTTACCAGCACATTACATGTATAGCAAAAAATTGCTTTCATAGCGATGATAAAAGCAACAACATCACTGCAAATAGTCTCCATTTGAGCAAATTTAGTCTCATATTGAGTCTTAAAAATTGTGCTTTTCTTAAAATGAGAATACCGAAAGAATTGAGTTCTCTGGTGGAATTTGCATTAATTCAACGGACCACTGTGGATCGTTGAGCGCCAGTGCTCGGATGTTTATTTTGCATCCGTGCTCCCGTATGGAAACACACACTGAGTCTCTGATGTGTCACGGTGTGAGAGGAGGAACCAGCAAACCGAAGATGAAGGCGCGGGGTCTCTTCCTGTGACTGACAGGGTACAAGGCCCTATTAGATGTTATATCTGAAGTGCCTTGTCCAATCAATGTGTCACTCACAGTTTGAGGGGAGGGTCAGCGAGGGACACATTGGAATTTTTTTTTTCTCCCCCCTTTGATTGACAGCTAACAAGCTCCTATTAGCTTTTATGTCACTCACACCGCCGCTGCTCGCCGAACGCAATTGATTTATCAGCTTTGCGTGTTTTTGTTGTTTGTCTGTGGCTGCTGCTTCACTCTGGGACTAAAAAAAAAAACAAAGTTAGACATCAAAAACGTGTTCCTTTTAATGCTTTATGACCAAAACAAAAAAGCGACTTCGATTTGTGCGACTGTTTCTTTTTCTCAGTGAAAGGGAAATTGCGCAAAACAGCTGTTAAAACCCACTTGAATGGGCTCCTTTAGGATGTAATGAGATGCTGAGAGTGCAGCTAATCTCCATTCTTCTGCCTAAGTCTACTGTTTAACCAGTGACATGAATATATGGTGGGTAAATGGCTTTTCCCTCTGCCCTGGAAGCAATCTGTTCACATCAAAGGTTAGGGGAAGGGGGGGAAAAAAGCCCCGCTGCGTTTAACTTACCC